>JAVTVY010055309.1:0-303363 GCA_036873755.1 Hanleya hanleyi
AAGATGACACCTCACACGACGCATTCGCGCCGCGGATGGTCCATGTCTACACCAAGTAACAACCTTCACTGCTAAAAAATGCCCACTTTCGCTACTACTCGTACTGATGACGTCACCAATGACGCCACAGATGCTGTGGCTATCCCTCAAATTGGGGTTTACACCCCGAGAGCTACAACATGACACCTCCCATGACGCATTCGGACCAAGGATGGCCCATATCTACACCAAATACCTTCCTTCACTGCCCCAAAATGCTCACTTTCGCTACTACTCCTACTGATGACGTCACCAATGACGTCACAGATGCTGTGGACAGCCCTCAAATCGAGGTCTGCACGCCGAAAACTACAAGATGACACCCCACACGACACATTCGGACTGAGGATGAAGCATCCCTACCCCAAATACCTTCCTTCACTGCCCCAAAATGCACATTTTCGCTACTACTCGTACTGATGACGTCACCAATGACGTCACAGATGCTGTGAACAGCCCCCAAATCGGGGTCTACACCCCGAGAGCTACAAAATGACACCTCCCAGGACGCATTCGGACCAAGGATGGACCATCTCTACACCAAATACCTTCCTTTCACTGCCCCAAAATACCCACTTTACTTACTACTCGTACTGATGACGTCACCGATGACGTCACAGGTGACGTGAACAGCCCTCAAATCGGGTCTACACCCCGAGAGCTACAAGATGACACCTTCCAGGACGCATTAGAACCGTGAATAGCCCATCTCGACCCCAAATACCTTCATGTACTGCCCCAAAATGGCCACTTTACTTACTACAACCAACTGCGCATGCGCAGATTAACGCGACTTGCACTTAAAAATACACCATTCTGACTCTAACCCACACAAGCTTCACTTTGACACCTTCCACGACCCATTCGGACCCATAGGGGGTCCATCTCTACCCCAAACACACACCCACATACCCCCCAAAATGCCTGATTTCTCTACTACGGCCAGACTGCGCATGCGCATATTGACGCGACATGCATTTAAAAACACGCCATTCTGGCTCTACCCCACACAAGCTTCACATTGATACCTCACACGACCCATTCTAACCGTGAATAGCCCATCTCTAACCCAAACACACACCCACATACCCCCAGAATGCCTACTTACTATAATACGGGCCAGGCTGCGCATGCGCAGACTATTGAACGCGGACGAACCATTAGTGTAGTCAAGTGCTCCTCCACGAGAGCTTCCAAATAAGACCTCACTCGACCCCATTGGACCATTAGGGAGTCACCTAGACTCCAACATGTCCACCCCGTATGGCCCTATACACCCATAGCCATGCAGTATAGGCCTATGGACATACCCAGGCCTCAGTGACTTTTTTCAAAAATTTCACCGATTCGCTCCGGGACACTTCCTATCGTGTTCTAAATGACGAGACGTGAAAAACAAAGCCAAACAACCCTACCGCAAATGTATAGAAGTAGATTTCCCAGGGGGACAAACATTGATCCTATACCCCAGTATGGGACTATATGGGTCTCGGTGACTTTTTTCAAAAATTTCACCGATTCGCTCCGGGACACTTTCTAAATGACGAGACGTGAAAAACAAATCCAAACAACCCTACCGCAAATGTATAGAAGTAGATTTCCCAGGGGGACAAACATTGATCCTATACCCCAGTATGGGACTATATGGGGCTATATCGTACTTTTTCAAAAATTTCACCGATTCGTGCCGGGACACTTCCTATCATGTTCTAAATGACGAGACGAGTAAAACGAGACCCCACAACCCTACCGCAAATGTATAGAAGTACGTTTCCAGGGGGACAAACATTGATCCTATACCCTCAGTATGGGACTATATGGGGTTCGGTGACTTTTTTCAAAAATTTCACCGATTCGCACGGGGACACTTCCTATCATGTTCTAAATGACGAGACGAGTAAAACGAGACCCCAACAACCCTACCGCAAATGTATAGAAGTACGTTTCCCAGGGGGACAAACATTGATCCTATACCCCCAGTATGGGACTATATGGGGCTATATCGTACTTTTTCAAAAATTTCACCGATTCGCTGCGGGACACTTCCTATCATGTTTGTCTTGACGAGACTAAGAAAACGAGACCCCACAACCTATACCGCAAATGTCGACAAGTAGGTTTCCCAGGATGGTCCTATACCCCCCATACCCCATATAGGCATTTTCACGTAATTTAGGATAAAGTCCGTGTTCCGTATTTTACATGCACCCACCCATGCTTGAAATATACTTCACTTTGATACCTCATACAACTCCATCGACCCATTAGGGGCTCGCCTAGCTCCAAAACGTCTAGCAGGACCCATACAAGGTCCAGTTTTCGACACTAGGTGACCACATCCCGACGAAATGGCCAGTTTTCGACACCGGATGTGCCGCCATCTTGAACATACGTGCCGCCATCTTGGATATGGCCCATAATGCACCGGGTCAAAATACTCGCTTCTGATTGGCTGAGAGCTCTGTGACGGATTTAAAATACTCGCTTCTGATTGGACGAGAGCTCCGCATTTCGTCTGCGCATGCGCAGAATGATATTCCTACCTCACTCGACCCCATTGGACCCTTAGTGGCTTCCCTAGATGCCAAAACGGCTATTTTCATACCCTTTGGCCACCGCGCATGCGCAGAATGCCGATATTTCAACCCCACACCCAGCCCATTAGATGCCCCTTCATGAATGCTTCACATTGATACCTCATATGACCCCATTGGACCATTAGGGGCTCCCCTAGCTCCAACACGTCTATTTCCATACCCTTCGGCCACCGCGCATGCGCAGAATGCCGATAGTTCAACCCACTAGTCCAGTGAGATGCCCCTTCACGAAGGCTTCACTTTGATACCTCACTCGACCCCATTGGACCATTCGTGGCTCCCCTAGCTCCAAAACGTCTAGCGGGACCCATACAGGGTCCAGTTTTCGACACTAGGTGACCACATCCCGACAAAATGGCCAGTTTTCGACACCGGATGTGCCGCCATCTTGAACATACGTGCCGCCATCTTGGATATGTCCCATAATGCACCGGGTCAAAATACTCGCTTCTGATTGGACGAGAGCTCTGTTACGGATTTGAAATACTCGCTTCTGATTGGACGAGAGCTCCGCATTGCATCTGCGCATGTGCAGAATGATATTCCTACCGCACACCCAACCCATCAGATGCCCCTTCACGAATGCTTCACTTTGATACCTCATACGATCCCATTGCACCATTAGGGGCTCGCCTACATGCCAACACGGCTATTTTCATACCCTTGGGCCACCGCGCATGCGCAGAATGCCGATATTTCAACCCCACACCCAGTCCATTAGATGCCCCTTCACGAATGCTTCACTTTGATACCTCATATGACCCCATTGGACTATTAGTGGCTCCCCTAGCTCCAACACGTCTATTTTCATACCCTTGGGCCACCGCGCATGCGCATAATGACCCTAATTCAACCCACACCCAGTCCATCAGATGCCCCTTCACGAATGCTTCACTTTGATACCTGACTCGACCCCATTGCACCATTAGGGGCTCCCCTAGCTCCAACACGGCTATTTCCATACCCTTGGGCCACCGCGCATGCGCAGAAGGCCGATATGTCAACCCCACACCCAGCCCATCAGATGCCCCTTCACATAAGCTTCACTTTGATACCTCACTCGACCCCATCGGACCATTTTATCTAGGGACTACTTTTTCTCCGCGGAAGCTTTTTCCCCGAGACCGAATCACCGCCAAAACCGCGGCCAGACCGCATCACCGCGGATGAATACATCCTGAATACATCCCCTCCAACAATTGGAACTCTCCTGGATTGGAGGTAGCTTTTGGTCCTTCTGCCGGAACTATAGTGCACTTGACCTCTCCTCCTCAAATCCTCCCCAAATGACCTCTACATCCGGGTGAAAGTTAACTCCATTCACGCTTTATACACTACTCCACTCTCTCGAAGGCCGTCCATAGATCGGGGTTAAGGTGAAGTGTATGGCGAGGTCCTGGTTACGCCACACGCGAGCCAAAATCGGACCACGGTGTACGTAGATGGCATTCTGAATGTGAATGTGGTAGCTGTTGAGCTCACCACTCAACACCCGTTTAAATTTGGTAAGCCCATCAAGGTGTAGGGTAAACCTAGTCGATTTAGTGTTACGGTCCGAGTCACAGACACCCCGGTCTCCCTTATATGTGTTGTAATTCCACAATGGTGACTATCCTTATAGTCGGGCAATGAATGACGCAATGTATGACACACACTGTCACAACCTACCTCGTACTTAAAATGAGCATCGTCTCCCTGACCTATCGACTTCACCTTTGAAATTTGCATATGACCTTTGTGACGTCACGTCCGGCGTAAAGAAATCCGATATTGAGTCTCCACAGTTTCGTAGTAATGGCCCCGGTTTAATTTCATAATACGATAGACTGCCCTTGTTCTGCTACATCATAATTCTTCTTGTCTTCTTAATAGCTTATATCTATAATACCATCCTATTCAGCATTATCACTGCTGCAAACGAGTACGTACAGATCGAGGGCTGGCTTCGTCTACACGCTGATCGGGATCATGAAGCAAATTTTGTCCAAGACAAAAAACGGGCAGGTTGACCACCACTTTTGTTTGCCTTTTTAAGTTGAGACCGGACCAGGGAACGTGAGTAAAAAGTTTAATTGAAATCGCTCTTACAGATTTTTCTGAAAATTCAGCCGAATTTGACCATTTTTCGACATCTTAAGGGGTTTTCTAGGAAAAATAAAGCAAGCATGGAGGAGAACGTTCGAGTTTAATTTTTCTATAACATAACCGTGCTATATCTTAAAATAATAGTTTCATCTTTCAGAAAATATATACATATAAGTGATCTGGGTTAAAGGTTTTACGACAACTGGTGGTCGAAAAACGGACCCATAATCTATTCCACGCCGAATGGAAGAATCCCTGGAGTCCACCCTTACTGGCCTACTTCTGAGAGGTGGCGTCACCTGATCTTCGCGTCACCGCAGAGGAATACGACTGGGTGAAAGCCTTACGAAAATTCCCTTTGCGGGTATACCCCAGTCCTACTGTGTAGGATGAGGCTAGGTTTTAGTTTATTAAATGGCCATCTGTTTAAGTATAACTTCTCCTCAAGCTCTATCTGTCATATTGTAAACACCACAATGAAGACCTTATCATTTCCTCTTGATTTGTCCTCTGAGAAAGCCAATGCTCACCTCGATGACAAACTTGATCATTCCTGGAGGACATCACTCTCTTCTAATTCATGACTGCCCAAATTACCTGTCAAATTTATTATTGTGTGGTTCTTCTGACTTTGATTATGAAACAAATATGTCTGTTTTTGGAATAGTCCAAAAGTTCATTGGAGCATCCAAACGGTTTCATGCGCATAAACAATCACAACCGATGACAGATAAAGGTGATCAGATCAGTGTTTTACCAGTTGTGTAAAATTTATTCGACCCATTGTAAAAAGCTAGAATCATTTGAAGTAACGAAATACACACTTCTTCATAAGTATTATCTATAATATATCAAATCCCTCCATCCACCAGCTTCTAACGTATTTTGTCATTTAATAATTTATTGGGTTTTTGCTGTGTATGTAAATCATTATATTGTCTGTTTTTATTGTCTTTTCCCATTTTTTAAAAATAATTTATTGTGTTTTTCTCTGTTTGTAAATTATTATATGTATGTTATCTGAGGAGAGTGCCCCGTGGCATTGTGGCTGTACACAATCATCATAAACTAAATAAAGCATTACGTTTACATAAAGTGCATTAACCCACTTACGGATTTATCGCCCCTGACCTACTTCCGGGTTGACTTGTCCTGACATGTTCAAGGCGCATTTAAAACCGAAAATATGTTTGGCTCCAGTATTACCTTTTTGTTTCGTCACTTCCGGTACCGGTCACGTGAGCGGAAGTGACCTTTGTACCCAGTGAGCCATGTTATCCGGGTACGTTGATGACATCACGAGAATGCTGAGGAAAGGTCATTTTGACCTACTTCCGAAAGGTGGCGCCACCAGATCATTGTCAAGTGAACGTGACCGTCATTCTCAAAGAGAGCCGTGTCTACCCGCAGGAGACCAAAAGCGACTCTCATGTAAACTGGTGACATTTTTGAATCTCCAATCTCAAAGCGAGGCAGCATGACATCACTCGCTCGACCGGGACTATTTTCCAAGTGATCATATGACCACACACGTGACTCGCTTGACAGACAACATGGGTCAGCCAGCTGTACCATAAATGTGACCGACGGTATGTTTATGTACATATGTTTAACTATTCTAACTGAGGCAATTCAGGCAAAGTGTGAGTAATGGTACACATCAGTTAGAAACAGAGATGGTCGTTCACGTGGCGTCAGAAACCAGCAAGATGCGAACAGCTCTGAAACGTTTGCTCTATCATGGGATCTCCTCTCGTCGTCTGTAAACAAAAGTCCACTCGGCTGGATTGCAAATTCAAATGATGAACAATCCACACGTGATTAGAAACAGCTGATCAATGTGTACATCTCAGATGCCAGCGCCATCGGCTGCATTTTTGCTCGATTTTCTGAGTTGGGGGGGGGGGGGGAAGCACCCTTTCTCATAACGTTTTTTTCCCACAAAATTATTATAATTTTTTTTTCTTTTTTTTTATAAGTAGGCCTTATCCCAACCCATAAAACGTGTACGATTGAATGAAGCTAAAGTTGGATACAAATAAATAGAGGAGGAAAATTGTAGCATTGTTAAAATGAATACTTACAACCTGGTCTTGCATTATTGAATTCAGGGGCGAAACAACGAAAGTTATCATAGGCATATCCAGGCCATGCCGCTTCTGCAGAACCCATGGTAGAAGTTGAAATATCAAGCTTTTCCCATATCCTGTAGGTAGAACAGCAATACAGTCTCTGCCGTTGTGAGCTGCCGTCAGTGCCTCTACTTGTTTTTCTTTCAAGGTGACACAAACACCCAGCTTTCTCTTAGCGAATTCCAGCGCTTCGATGAAATTACCCGTTTCTCTCTCACCGTGGCCAGCTGGCATGGGCGCAGCCATATTGTTTTCTTGATCGGAACTGTGCGAACTACTTCCTGTATTAGATAACTCGCTTTCACGGCCAAGTATACATACCGACAATAATTTGTTCGCGATTGATATGCTCCGAAACGGAAAGAGTCATTTCCCAATTATATAGCCCACGTTATGTTTAGCAATTCGCTTCTAACTCGGCGGACTCAGCAGGTCAATGACAAGCCGGATACAGACGGGTGAAAATCATACGCCGCCTACTCACCCCCCAAATTTTGGGGGGATGGCTCCCATTTACCCGTGAGACTCTTTCTCGCAGTAGGGAGTCTCGCGAGACGACTCTTTCTCGCAGTAGGGAGTCTCGCGAGACGAGAATGCGTGACCGTAAGTGACCACTGATCCTGTGCAATGGTCTTTTCCGGGCACGTTCCGGTCAAGTGACCTGAACCTGATGGCGCCACCGGTCGGAAGTAGGTCAATGTCTTTTTCTCAGCATTTTCCACTACCTAGCTATCTGGGGAATCTAGGGATAATATTGGGCAGTGAAAGGCTCTCGCTCTAGTGTTGTGATATATCGGTGTCCAGATAGGCAAAATGATTCGTCCATGACGTTGTAAGCTTAATAGTACCGGTATCAGAATCCAAGTTGGACAAACCTTCTGCCAGAAAACCTATCAGTTTTCATTATTCAGTTGTGTTCTTAGTTAAGAGACTATCTAATTTATCGAGTATTTCGGTTCAATATATTTTCTTTTCATACTTTGTCGGCCGTTTATAAGCTTTTTGTTTTTGTAGTATTCAGCAAAGTACAAGTTCTATTATATACTAAGGATTATTTCTGCATTTATTAAGGGATTTCACATGACAGTCTGTAATACTCTGCAATCAGCATCATACCCCCGAGATAACTGACCAACGGTAAATTTCCCCCTAGATAGTGTCTCGGCGGTATTAGTAGTATATAAAAGGAATTTCGACGCCTATTGACCACAAAAATTTGCATATGACCTATGTGACGTCACTTCCGATTCCGGTCACCTTTGACCCTTCGCATGCGCACAATATCGGTTAAAATTGCCCGCAGCGACAAAGGTAACTTCCGATGATGTGACCGGAACCGGAAATGACGTCACAGAGGTCATATGCAAACTTTTTAAGGCAATAGGCGTCGAAATGCCCTTTTACTTCGGGATTGAGTTGGTACTGGACATGGGAATATGAGAAAGAAATTTAAATGAGATCGTTCTTACAGAGTTTTAAGGGGTTTTGCTCGAATTTGACCATCTTTCGACATTTTTAGAGTTATGGCCAAATTTGAGCAAAACCCCTTAAAATGTCGAAAGATGGTCAAATTCGGTTCAATTTCCAGAAAAATCTGTAAGAGTGATTTCAATTAAATTTCTTTCTCATATTTCCAGGTCCAGTACCAACTCCAGTGCATACGTTGTATTACAGCCCCGACAGTTCGGTTGCCTATAGTGCATTATAAGCCCTCTATCGCAACAATGTTTTGTGACGTTGATTAAAATCGTCACATTTAACATAGGATCTAGCAAATGCTACTAGGCGTGATATGTAAGTCCGAGATAAGTCCGCGATTGGTTGCCAAAAAACAAGACACGTATACCTTACATCGAGCTGTCCGCCGCCATCCTCCATCGAACCAGCTCATCGTTTGGGGTATAGATGCCCAATGACAAGTGGATTTGGTCAATATGAACCCCTTTGCCAAACACGAAAATGGGAATCGATATATATCGTGACATGCATCGATATCCTTTCAAAGTAATGTAATGTAATGTAATGCTTTATTTAATTTTATGAGGATTATGCACAGCCACAAGGCTACAGGGCACTCTCCTCAGATAACATACATATAATAATTTACATACATAGAAAAACACAATAAATTGTAAAAAAAAAAAATGATTAAAAAAGACAAACTAATGATTTACATACACAGAAAAAACACAATAAATTGTTAACTGACAAAATGCGTTAGAGGCTGATGGGTGTTGGGATTTTATATATTACAGATAATACTTATGTAGAAGTGGGTATTTCGTTACTTCACATAATTCCAGCTTTTAACAATGGGTCGAATAAATTTTATTTACACAACTGGAAAAGCACCAATCTGATCAACATCATTTGTCACCGGTTGAGATTGTTCATGAGCATGAAACCGTTTGGATGTTTCAATGAACTTTTGGACTATTCCAAAACAGACATATTTGTTTCATAATCAAAAGTCAGAAGAGCCACGCAATAATAAATGACAGGTAATTTGGGCAGTCATGAATTAGAAGAGAGTGGTGTACACCGGGACAGATCAAGTTTGTAATCGAGGTGAGCATTGGCTTTCTCAGAGCAGCGAACATAGGCAGGGCAACTCAAGAGGAAACGATAAGGGTCTTCATTGTTGTGATTACAATAATGGCAGATAGAGATTGGGGAGATGTTATACTTAAACAGATGACCATTTAAAGAACTAAAACCTAGCCTCATCCTACACAGTAGGACTGAGGTATATCCGTAAAGGGAATTGCATATTTTAGTAAGGTATGAAGGTTGGTTAGTAGACACTTTGGCCTTAAACATAGATAATGAGGTTGCATTTCGGAAGGAAGCATGAAGAGAATTCCAATCTTTAGAAGTCTGTGGGAAGAACGAATTTTGAAAACAAGTGAGAATTCCGCAGATTATAATTTCTTTGCATATCCAAAGATAATTTATTCTGACGTAAACATTGAAGATATGCAGGTGCCTCACATTTTAATATTTTATAGAATAAAATAAGACGGTGATTCTTTCTACGTTGGGAAAGTGTTTCCCAGCCTAATTCATTTACCAATATTAGATACGAAGTTCTTCGCATGGCACCAGTGCATATAACTGCAGCCTGTCTTTGTATTTTTCTACAAAGACAGAATCAATCAATGTGCGGCCGTCAAACACAATATCACTATAATCAAGAAGAGGGCGCGTGGGTTGTACCCATCCGGACGAAAACGGGGAGAATCTTGTGGCTGCATTCAAGGACATATTCAAGACGGATCGCAAACCTTTGCATTTGCAAACCAACGAAGGCACGAAATTCCGCAACAGACCGTTCCCACAGTTCTGAAAGCCTAGAAGGTGTTCTTCTTTCACACGTACAACGAGACTAAGGCTTCCGTTGTGGAAAGGTTCAATCGGACGTTCAATGGCCGCATGTACAAATAATTCACCTGTAAGAATACAATTACAAGCGTCTGGTCCGTCATTCATAATTCAGCCGTCGTCCATTAGAGAATATCCGCGTCAATAATTCAAAGACCTATTCCATATTCCATATAACAGTATTAGCACCAAATTCAAAAAGACAACCATATTATACATAAACATTGGCTTGTTTCCTGCGAGAGAGAAGTGGTCAACAGTTTTCAATGATGCCGGCAAGACATCATGATGTTCCAAAAATATCAAATCCGTATCGCTGATCAGTATTCATAATCTATAATATTCGTTGTAAAGTCGTCATTTAAAGAATGATGTATCTCAGTCACGCTTTGATTGTGACTGTTCATATGAGTACCATGAGGATCCTGAAGTACATGGGTTCATACGACCCCTAGCCCCGGGTTAAGCGGAATTAGACACAAGTTACGAAACGTAACGCCATAGATCTTGCACGCTACGCTCGTATTTTGCTATCAGCATGCGATATGTATCGCCAAATTTGATAAACTTTGAGTGGAGGCGCTTGGTGGTGTAGCCCGGTTTTATAAGTTTCTGCAACAATGTTTTGTGACGTTGATTAAAATCGTCACATTTAACACAGGATCTAGCAAATGCTACTAAGCGAGATATGTATACGCCATATGCAGGTCCCACTGGAATATTACTGTCCAGAAAGGGATAGTTTACGATGTCGAAATTGTAATCATCTCTTTTGTCATACAGTCGACGAGAGAGAAGGCCCGCTTCATTTTTACCTGCGGCACGCAGGTCTACGGGAGGCTCGCGTTGTTGTTGTTGTTGTTGTTGTTCTTCTTGTGACTTTTTGAAATGCGCATGCGCTAAGAGAGTGTGATCACTGCCACACTTTTCTTTTCAACCTCCGATCTCACATGACAACACTGTCTTCAAGCGCGTTTGAATTCATTTGCAACTATATTCGGTGGAATGAATTATTGCTTCGTTAATTTCCGGATTGGATTTATTATACATAAGAATAGTGTGAATAACGTCAAAGGACCTACGAAGTAGGGTAGGCATTAGAACTCCGACACGCACTGAACTCTTGGACCCCCAGTTGAAATCCTGCCAATATTAAGATGGGCACGACCCAAGTTAGAATCACCAGTGATTTTAATCAAAAATCACTAGAAATTTTCATCAAAAAGTAGGTCAGCTCGAAACATGCTGGCAACAGTCCCCTAATGCACCTTCATGCCCAGTGTGAATAACGTCACAGGACATAAGAAGTAGGGTAGGCATTAGGACTCCGATGCACGCTGAACTCTTGGACCCCCAGTTGAAATCCTGCCTATATTAAGATGGGCACGGCTCAAGTTAGATTCACCAGTGATTTTAATCAAAAATCACCAGAAATTTTCATCAAAAGTAGGTCAGCTCGAAACATGCTGGTAACAGTCCCCTAATGCACATTCATGCCAAAAATCAAGGTTCTAATATCAACGGTAACACTCAGATATAACATATATATAAATATTAATATTCATGTCACTGTTCCATTGTTTCTCTTGTTGTATTCCTCTTAACATTTTGTACTCTGCCTTTGACTGGTGTTTGTACAATAAAATCTGGAATGCTTATTTTGCCGACGAAAGGATTCAGATGGACTCACTCATTACCGGACAATTTCAAATGGTAGCCCACTTCGAAGGGACAGAAATGACTATGTAGTATTTAATGAGTTAGACACCCCTGTGCGCGAACAAAACCTCGCAGTCGTGCAGTTATATTGTGCACTTTCGGTTACAAGCATGACATTTGGCAAATAGCTATTTTGAATGATTCTCTTTCGGAACACAGCCTCGCTATCCTCATTCTCCCAAGCCAGGGCCTTGATTCGCTGGTATTGATGTTCCCGTCCTCTTCCGCACTCAGAATCTCTTTAGAATAGCATTACGGTAATCACTTCCGTAAATTCAATACTTATGTGTATCAGCAGACAATGCGCAGAAACATTGCATTTGACATCATTCTCTCAAGTCGGAGCCCATTTCTGCTAGAATTTACTGGTTCTATACAAAATTTACGTTACTTTGTCAATCAGTTTTACGTATGGAATTACGTCATATATAGCAGATACTGGCCATAAAAACGATCTAGTTGACCTCGTGGCCAAAAGAAGGGCCTTTGTTTTCCTGAAGGGGTTTTTGAGTTTGATTTTGATACTTAGATACCTTTCGCACTGACTTTAACTTGGCAGTTATTTTCGCGAATGCAACAATTTCATGTATCAAAAGATGATAACGAGAATTCGACATCAATCTCTTACACACAGACCTTGTTTAGTGAACTAGCCCCGAAACTTCGCACTTGAATCACCTTCAGAATGATTTAGTGACAAACATATTCGCGAATTGAGTATAGGAAGATATCCATAAATACTGACTGGAAATGTTTCTTGTTTGCAGAATTTGATTTTAAAGAAAAGAAATTAATAAAATTAGCAACCTTCGAAAAGGCTTGGCCGGACATGTCAGTTGAGATGATATTTCCTAAGAATGAAATAGTTAATCATTTATATAGAAGAAGCAAACCATGTCTTGGTATTGACTTGCTGCGTGGAAAAGAGTGGCAAGGAATTTAGTTCGCAGATGATAACGAACGTAAATGCAGAAACCTAATTAATTATTTTAATCGAATATCAAGACTGTAACAGGCCTCAATTTGAATAGTGAAAAAGTGTCATTATGCCTCTTGAACAGTTCGATAAAGCCTTAAATCCCATTCCGTAGTTTCACAGAACGAACTGATAGACCTTATACTAAATTTATTGAAAAATAACTTTGATCGGCAAATTAAGCGAGAAGGGAGACTGAAGAGCGCAGATTTTCGCGCTATGACTAAATCCTCGAAATTTGTTTGGATTTCCAAATATTTGAAAGCCTTTTTGATTTGCAAAAAGTAACGACTGAACCGAATGTTTTGAAACTTGGCATACACGATACTTGTACCAAAACATTGCCAAAGCGATCATGGTGAGTTCGTCTGTCAATTCAGTATAGACGGCACGGCCGAGTCAAAATCGTCGGATTTTGAATGGGGAAAGTGAAAACTATCAGAACTATTACGCAATCCCTACAATTGTGGGTTACAAGTTGAAAATTACTTCCCTTGGCAGAAAAACACTGGCAGATGGCGCTTTTTTCTACAATTACCACTACCTCCGCTGATATGTCTTTCACTGTATTATTGCCACTGCCGCAGGTTTTGACTACAATGTAGTCATTTCTCACTTGTTATAGAGATATAAGTCTAAATATGATGTGCCCGTAGGGTTATCTGTAGTTTCCTTCAAATCCAGTGAAGGTGGATATATATCCTTCACTGCGTCATTTATATAGCGATTATCCACAGCGAGAAGATCGTCTATATAGCGTTTGGTGAATGAGAAGGAACGGGCTTTGAATGGATCGGTTTTTGAAAGCGCCTGCATATAGTCATATTCATAAGAGAACAGATACAGGTCAGCCAACAGGGGTGCACAATTAGTACCCATTGGAATACCTATATGCTGCTGATATATTGTGTTGCCAAATTTCACATAGATATTTTTAATGAGAAATTCAAGCAACTCTATAAACAAAGAAACATCCCATGAATGATATCTCTTGTATGTAGTAGAGCTAAAGAATGCTTTATGGCTTCCGACATTAATATATCTACGATCAGTTTTCTTGAACACAGATACTATTAATGAACTTAGACGGTCAATAAGGTCCTGATGAGGGATTGTATGCTAGAGAGTCGAGAAATCCCATGTGGATACATGTCTGTACGGTATGTGACGTTTAGCATCAAGTTCTTCCGTAAGACATTTTGAGTTTTTCAATATATCCACATACATTCAACGCCAGAGTTTTTAGAAATAGTGATGCAATACCTTTCCCAAAATGTTTTTACCTCCTGAAGGGCCCTCGTCAACAGGGTGGAAGGAAGCTTGGTGGTGCAGCTTCTAGAACCAGCTATGAATCTAGCTTTGTATGGTGATTTATGCATTTTGGGGGTCCAGTATACTTTTGGTATATCATGTTTGGTTGGAATACAAATACCTCTTTCCTTGAGAAACGTTTTGTGATTGTTAAATAAATCTTCCAGAGTAAATGCAGTTTGAGAGTAAGTAGATGTATTTGATGACGATATGTTTACACTCAATTCTTCAACCAGCACCTGGTAATAGTAATATTTATATATGAATATTATATTATTTGGAGCTTTGTCTGCTGGCACTATGACGAATTTACTCTGGAGATTTGCTAGAACTTCTTGTGAATTGGGGCTTCTCAGTACTTGTTTTGCTTGGGGAAGGGTGCTTCTGTCAATATGGCGGATTGTTTCAACGACCTTGCTCTTGGTGAGGTCCAGCCAATCAGCGAGTACTGTAGGTTCAACTTTTTCTCGCTTAGACCAATCCATAACGTACTGTTCCAAAGCAGACAAGACTATCTTCTGGTCGGCCTTCAGATTTATATTTCTCGGCTCTCTATATTTAGGTCCCTTCATCAGGAGTAATCTTAGGTCCTTATCACTCACCACATCAAGATCACCAGTCACAACATGTTTGCATGGTGTATAGATAAAGTTCGACGATTCACAATCACAACTATATCCCCCCGACGTGTATAAGTTCCAGTCAAACTCCTTGACAGCATTAGAGTAATTGAATATTTTGGTGGCTACAGATTTAGTATACTTATATGAAATGCAAGGAGGTTTTGTGAACTTGAAATAGTTTGGTACAGTGCTGCGTACCTCTGGATTATTCAGGATTCGAGGTAAATTAATAATGTCCAGTCCTTTATCTAAGTAGTTGAGTTTCAAGAAAAGCCGATCTTGGGATGTTTCGATTATGTTCACTGGACGATATAACCGAAAATACGCTATATCTTGACATACTTTAGTGATTTTGGGTGGTATTATATTTCCTGAAGACGCAGATTGTTGTATATCTCTGGCTATAAGATTTAAAGCTCTCAGAGGTAACGCATACAGAACTGTACGTAAGCTATTTGTACTATTGGGTGTGTTAGATAAATCCACTAAGTAATTTAAAGTGATATGATCGTGAATCATCGCACTATTAAACTTTCTCCAACCATGGCTACGATGTCTCCGTTGATGGGGTTTAAATAGCTGGGTAATTTTGAATATATTTGAACGGCGGTTTGTAACATTGCCGAACCCACTGACATTATCATTTAAACCACACGGAAACACTGATCCAAGCTCTAGCATCCAGAATAGTTCCCGCTCTCGGATTTTTCTCTCAAATCCAAAGGGGGAATCCGCGGTAGATGGATAGAAGACGTCTATGATCTGGATACTAAAGTTGTCCCATCCATGATCGGGTCCAGAAAAACGCTTACCTATAAGCAATTGCTTTTTCCTAACGGATTTTCTGTGACCATTTACCCTAAGATGAAGTCTTTGGGTGGTCTTGCCAACATACTGTTGACCATACTTCTTACAGGAAACTAAATAAATACAGTTTGTAGTAGAACAACTAAGATCAACATACGAGTTTACAGAATATGAGTTACCAGTTAACGCGGAACTAAATGACGCTGAAGTATTAAAGAGTGGACACGTGAGACACCTATTACCGCTTATGCCGGTGCTAGGGGCCGTGTGGTCATGTCATCGAAGTTGCCACATGAACAGGTACAATAAAAGCGTACCTGAGATACAACACATATCACGAATCGTTAGATTTTTGGTATGTGCTTTAGAATGTTAACCAGAAGACTATACTTCACATCACGGTGATGTGTTATAGAGGCGATTGTAGTGCTAGTTTTATGTTTGGGATTAATAATATTCCCTCATTTGGGGAACTTATACGCAAGTCGGTCTATGGCTTTACGAGTCGCTTGTATAGCTCTGATAATATACTGCTTACTTGTCTGCAAATGTCTGATGTAAAGTCGCTATCGAAGCTAGAAGCCAACTGGCTTCATATTCTACATTAACCGCACTCCTCTACCACTTCTCACTGTTCTTTATGTAATGCTATGGACTATCAGTCTGAAATAAAATTATTATTATTATTATATACTGTGAAGTCATGTGACTCATGTCAGTATGTCGGCACCTATTCCCACTTCCCTTATATGTGTTGTAATCCACGGTGTCCACATAAAGAAATCTTGAAATTATTACATGTAGAATTCGGTGCTAAACAATCATCAAGCGCAATGTTACAAGGTTTGATGTCGTGACCTTGCTTTGCGGTCAGAAATATATCTGCCATTTGGATTGAAAAAGGTCTTAGTGCATTTCGAACTATTAGAGACTCGGCCGACAAACCTGCACTAAGGTTCCTCGGGTCTGTCTTACTATATTTTCTTTCTGTTGTATCCATTATGAGTGTTGGGTGTGCAGGGGCCCGGTCTCGGGGACAACTTGTCCACCAGCAGAATCCAGGCATACACAGGTTAAAATTACAGGCGTCTGGTCCGTCATTCATAATTCAACTGTCGTCCATTAGAGAATATCCGCGTCAATAATCCAAAGACCTATTCCATATTCCCTATAACAGTATTAGCACCAAATTCAAAAAGACAATCATATTATACATAAACATAGGCTTGTTTCCTGCAAGAGAGAAGTGGTCAACAGTTTTCAATGATGCCGGCAAGACATCATGATGTTCCAAAAATATCAAATCCGTATCGCTGAATAGTATTCTTAATCCATAATATTCGTTGTAAAGTCGTCATCTAAAGAATGATGTGTCTCAGTCACGATTTGATTGTGCCTGTTCATATGAGTACCATGAGGATCTTGAAGTACATTGGTTCATACGGCCCCTAGCTCCAGGTTAAGCGGAATTAGACACAAGTTACGAAACGTAACGCCATAGATCTTGCACGCTACGCTCGTATTTTGCTATCAGCATGCGATATGTATCGCCAAATTTGAGAAACTTTGAGTTAACACCGAACTTTGGCCGCGAGAACGTTATTTGAGCCTATCAGAGCTTGTTTGGTCAAATCAACCAGGATAAAGGGAATATGATCAGTCGGCGGGAATACGCTAACGGACACACTTTTTTCTTTTTCGATCTGACCCCCGCCTTGAAATACAAGCGTCTAGTCCGTCATTCAATATTCAGCCGTCGTCCATTAACGAATTTCCGCGTCCATAATCCAAGGGTGCATTGCACACCTAAATAATGTGCAGTTAAAAATAGTATATAGTTATAGAAGTATATATTTTCCGAACGGGCACACTCATGCCAATATTCCAGGAGACAAGTGAGCTATTGAAATTGAAAAGGAAAGACGTGCAATCCTCCTTAAACCTTCTTCAGCTTCTCCGAAAAACGCCATAAAATGAACGAAAATGTGTCAAATTCGACCCACCATCCAGAGAAAACAAACGAAATGATTTTCTTGTTAGACTTGTGAAAGTTTCTTCGTCCAACGGGCATTTCAAAAGGGGGGGGGGGGAACAGGGGGTCGACCTGCTCGTTTTTTGTAAAATTTTATCCCCATAAAGGAATCATTTTCGTTCCTCGAAAAAGTGAGGATTTTGGCCTGCCAGATATTCAATTCGGAAACGATTAACTCTGTAGTGGCGCGTAGGTGCGATCAGCAAGCAATTGTTATATCCTCGTTAGAAGAAATTGTTACGTCCAGCAGGGTGATGCTATAGATATCAGTTACTAGAACGGGAATAAGAATTACCGTGCTGTCAAAAACAGCCGACCTTCCTTATTATGAAATTAGAGAGGGGCCACTTTGTGCGAAACCATGGCAAGTGTGGAGTGCACCCCAAAGACCTAATTCCTATAATAACATTAGCACCAGATTAAAAGGATAAGTCATAACATACATAAAACTAAGCTGAT
This sequence comes from Hanleya hanleyi, assembly GCA_036873755.1. Lineage (NCBI taxonomy): Eukaryota > Metazoa > Mollusca > Polyplacophora > Lepidopleurida > Hanleyidae > Hanleya > Hanleya hanleyi. The sequence goes on from JAVTVY010055309.1 coordinate 18,162, forward strand.
TTCCTGCAAGACAGAAGCGAACAACAGTTTTCAATGATGCCAGCAAGACATATTGATGTTCCAAAATTATCAAATCCGTATCGCGGATCAGTATTCTTAATCCAGATGATATACGTTATAAAGTCGTTATCTAAAGTATGATGTATCTCAGTCAAGCTTTGATTGTGACTGTTTATATGAACACTATGAGGATCTTGAAATACATAGGTTCATACGGCCCCTAGCCCCGGGTTAAGCGGAATTTGACACAAGTTACGAAACGTACCGCCATCGATCGTGCACGCTACGCTCGTATTTTGCTATCAGCATGCGATATGTATGGCGAAATCTGAGAAACTTCCGAGTGGAGGCGCTTGAGGATATAGCCCTGTTTTACAAGTTTCCGCAATAATGTTTTGTAACGTAGATTAAAATCGTCACATTTAACACAGGATCTAGCAAACGCCACCAGGCGAGATAAGTATACGCCATATACATAGGGATAGTTTACGATGTCGAAATTGTAATCATCCCTTTTGTCGTAAAGTCAACGAGAGAAGGCCCGCTTCATTTTTATAGAGATATAGGTCTAAATAAGATGTGCCACTAGAGCCATCTATAGTTTCCTTCAAATCCAGTGAAGATGGATATATATCCTTCACTGCGTCATTTATATAGCGATTATCCACAGCCAGAAAATTGTCTATATAGCGTTTGATCAATGAGAAGGAACGGGCTTTGAAATAATCTGTTTTTGAAAGCATCTGCATATAGTCGTATTCATAAGAGAACAGATATAGGTCAGCCAAAAGGGGTGCACAATTAGTACCCATTGGAATACCTATATCCTGTTGATATATTGTATTGCCAAATGTCACATAGATATTATAAATGAGAAATTTAAGCAACTCTGTAAACAAAGAAACATCCCATGAATGATATCCCTTGCATGTAGTAAAGCTAAAGAATGCTTTATGGCTGCTGACATTAATATATCGGCGACCAGTTTTCTTGAACACCGATACTAATAATAGACTAAGACGGTCAATAAGCTCCTATAGAGAGATTGTAGTATAGAGAGTCGAGAAATCCCGTGTGGATGCATGTCTGTACGGTATGTGACCTTTAGCATCAAGTTCTTCCGTAAGACATTTTGAGTTTTTCAATATCCACTTGCATTCAATGCCAGAGTTCTTAGAAATAGTGGCGCAATACCTTTCCCAAAATGCTTTTACCTCCCAAAGGGCCCTCGTCACCAGGGTTGAAAGAATCTTGGTGGTGCAGCTTCTAGAACCAGCTATGAACACTTTCGGTATATCGTTATGAGTAGTTTCCTTGAGAAACGTTTTGTGTTTGTTAAATAAATCTGTTTGAGAGTAAGTAGACGTATTCGGCGATGGTGTGCTTATACACAATTAACCACCACCTGGTAATAGTAATATTTACAAGTGGATATTATATTATTTGAAGCTTTGTCTGCTGGGACTATGACGAATTTACTATGAAGATTTGCTAGAATTTCTTGCGGAATGAGGTTTCGCAGTACTTGTTTTGCTTGGAGAAGGTTACTACTGCCAATATGACGAATTGTTTCAGGGACCTCGTTCTTGGTGAGATCCAGCCAGTCAGCGAGTACTGTAGGTGCAACTTTTTCTCGCTTTGACCACTCTATAACATGCTCTTCCAGTGCAGTCAGAACTATCTTATGGTCCGCCTTCAGGTTTATTTTTCTAGGCTCTCTATATTTAGACCCTTCATCAGAAGTAGTTTAAGTCCTTATCACCCACTAAATCAAGGGCATCAGTCATAACATGCTTGCATGGTGTATAGATAAAGTTCGCCGAGCAAGATAACTTACGGTTGGAAATCCGCTTCGCACGAGCCCTCTAGAGCACCATCAATGTGATTTGCCATGCCGAGTTTGACAACATCATTCAAGTGGAGAAGACGAGCAACGCACTGTGTGACTTTGTGACCTAACAACGATACAGACCAGATTACCAACGTGCTTGAGAATGTCCCATGGACACGCACTGTCTGTCAAGGGGTGTTTGCTGGAGACGTGTTCCCGCTAGACCGTGTGTATCCTGCTGCATACGTCCTCAACACGGACCCGTTTGATCGTCCCGGTCAACATTGGGTGACCGTGTACTTGACGGAACAGCAGGGATAATACTTTGACCCGTACGGCCTACCACCCCTCCATCCTGACCTGAAGGCCTTCATGGACGAAGGCACACAGGCGTGGTGTTGGAACAGTCAATCTTTGCAAGGCCTGAGCAGAAGCATGTGCGGCCAGTACTGCCTGTTTTACCTCTACCATCGTTGCCGGGGACGGACCCTACCTACCATCGTGCAGATGTTTGACGAGTACCCTCAAGCTGCTGATCGGAATGTACTGGTGTATGACTGGATCGAAGATGATTTTAATGTACAAAACCCGTTCTGGATTTAAGTTCTCACGTGTTTGTTCTTACGTTGATGTTATTCTTCACTGAATAAAAAAAATGATATCTCAAACACCATGTTGTGAATTTGTTTATCAACCATATTTCAAGAATACCATATATAGGTGACAGTCGGAAGTAATACAATAGCATGATGTACAATGAGGTATTTAACATATTTATAACAATGAACATTGCGACGATAAACTATGTCGTGGTCACATTTTCCTCAATGGAAGAATACAATATAGGTGACAGTAGGCATGAATACAATAACATGATGAGTGTATGTAATAGTATAGAGTCCATGAGCATTGCGATGTTAAAATGTCCGAATTTGTCATGGGCACACCATCGTCCATGGTTTTGCGCTTGGGGTAGAAGGAGGTGAAGGCGTCCCACTCCTGAGAGTAGGTGTGTACCTGGTTCTGGACGACTCGGAATCCTTTGTTGGTCCGACTGGCACATCGAGGTACAGGGCTTTAGTGATGTTATTAGCCTGTTGACTGATTCCCTTACAAATGAACGCGGGGCAGCCATCGATCTCGTTCGGCTTCATAGCGTTCTCGCTCTTCGGGTTTGACCAAGGATTCCCATTTCGGGTTAGAAACGTCCGTGTACGCGGAATCGGTGTCCATCTCGATCAACTGCCAGTCTGACGGATCGAAGAATACGTCCATGAAATCGTATAGAAATTCTAGCATACGGAGTACAGCTGGTACACCATGCACCCGATTTGCAGTGGCAGGTTGTACGTGATGGTCTGCGCCGGACCAAGGGTGAACTCAAGCGCTTGTGGGCTTGTTTGGTGGTGCAATTCTTGACGTCGACGGGTGGTCCTGATTGGTTACCGTTTTATCATCGCCAGTGTTGCCAAGCAACTTCATCGTTTCCGCGATGATAGCTTTACTGGGTTCGGCATCTCCTTGGCGACAAGCGGTAGTCATGGCCTCAGAAAAATCCTTGAAACAAGCCTCGGTGGTGAATTCCATCACTTGCTAGATTTTGGTGACTTCCAGTCCGTAACACAGGTACCAGCATAGTAGAGGGGTGCCCAGCAGGATCGTGTTGCCATACAAGCTGCCGATTAACATACGCCGGGGTTTTGTGAGTACATCATGCCCCTCGGCATACGATATCGTCTCGCCCCACCTCGGTGTTTTTGAAGATGGGCGGACATTCGAAGAACTTCGCTTTCAGGTGGTCAGAGACGCGAAGATCACATTCGACGAACCCGTAGAGGCCTCCCGTCTGAACAGTGCGTAGGATGTCATTGGCGTGTAGAAAGGTATACAATTCGGGCTGGCGGCGCTGCAGCTGGTGGAACTCACATTCCCATGGTAGTATATAGGCGTATCCCAATCCCTGGATATAGTCGCGATTTTGGTTGACCTCTTGACGTAAGGCGGCCGGGTTCAGTCCACGGCGATCATTATAGCGCCCTCCTGTGAGCGAACACTCATGACCGTGTCAGGAACTGGAGCACGGTGGAACTGGAACATGGTCGGCTGTTGGTTTATGATGGCAAATCCGTCTACTGGGACACACCCATCCCCAATTCGTTTTTTCGTGTGGTTGACTTGGTGGCGGATGGTGACGCCTCGTCGCTGGGCTTCCCAATGGAGCTTTGAACGCCTGCCCCTCAGGGAGCCACCGGTGGCCCGCCGGCATAGGTTGAGCCAAACACGTTAGGTAAAAGGCGTTGGCGTCGAATCCGATTATTTTCTGACACATTTTTCCGCCTCGGATGTGGGTCAGCTCGTTCTCATGGTACCGATGGAATATAATGCTGGGCCAGTCCACGATATTTCCTTTCAAGCAGTCAAACATGCCGGCGTATTTCTGTTCGATGAGGGCTTAGAGGATTGGTAAATCCTGGAACAGATACCGCAGGGTCAGGCCGGGAATGCTTACACATTCTTTAAACACGTCGACACTCATACCTCGGTAGAAGGCGGCCATTTTGTCGGTAGCTTCCAGGAAAGGAACGACATCCAGATTGTTGTAATAGACGATGAAATCCCGGAGAGTTTGCATGCCTTCGTGGACTCACACGTGGAGTACGGTATAGAGGGTGTCGGACAACGCTTCTCCTTTGGGATCGTTGTAGAAGGCCTCTTGGGGTGGGAGTTGTGTTTCGTCCAGACGCAACTCCCAGCTCTGGGCGCAGTCGTAGGCTTTTAGCCACTGGTCATAGCTATAATCTGGATCAAGTGCTGCTAAGACATCAAGGTAGATCGTGGGGGCGGGATGTGCCGCACTGGCTTGACTAACCGTTTTCATATAGTCCATCATTCGGGTATTCAGTTCATGTGGGTCACCGGTAGAGACGAAACAGTCCGGGGCGGTCTCATACCCGGGGACGTTGATTTGGATACTCACACTCAAGAGAATGTGTCGCTGATTCCATTGTGTTTTCGCCGATACCATCTCCATGAGATCTAGTAGGACTTCAAAATGGTAGCAGGCTCGGTACAGAAAATAGCGTTGTTCAATGGGAAGGCCAATGCGTTCATCCGGTAACTCATCAGATATAGTGTGTTGTGAAAGACGCCGCCGGGGAACTTCCATTTGACGGTATTGTCGCAGGTTTTCTCGTGGCGGTGTAGGTTAGATTTTTTGAACACGCGATGGCATTTGGTACAACTGTACGACTGGGCATTGATATTCAAGTCCGTAATGCAGGAGAAATGCTCGCCAGTCTCCGTCTGGTACAAATTCAACTTCATGGTTGTGTCGAACTTCTTCGGGGAGAGATGCACGAGGCGAGCTACGAGTCGAGAGTCATCGGTGTTGTCGTCATCCACGTTTTGGATCAGACTGTACACGACAATATTAACCTGGAACGAGCTTTCCACCACCACATTCAATTGTGATAAGGAGGCCCCGTGGAGGAAGTGGTGCCTTTTTCCATGTTCTGTTCACGTAAGTCTTCTTCCCAATAATGGTTGGCAATTCGACCACATCCCCCTGGGTCGGGCCTGGTCCAGATGAATAGCCAGGTAGCGAAACAGGCATTTCCGATCTGAGTAGGGTCCGATTTGCCCATTCACTGACGCATGCATGCCTTTCCGGATATTGAATCAGGATGGTAAGATGATGGGGGCGCCGATGAGGTGGTCGATCAGCTTAGCCATGTTATACGTGACATTTGTTGTCATCCCCACCTGCCATTTGGTGTTGGGGCGTTGTTATCCGGCCCATTCCACACGGGGTCTATATTCCTGGCCAGCGGTGGTGAGGATCTTGCACGTTGCATTCTCGTATAGGTCAGTATTGCTCCAACCATAACCGTTGCACTAAATCCAAGCGCGCTGAGTACGACGTAAAACCTCTATGAGTGGCTGTATACATGCACCGTCCTCTTCTACCCGGCACCAGGTATCAATACACTCGTGGATCTGCTTTCTTAGGCCGCGCGGGTGAAATGTCGTCACGTAATCGAGGAATGGCAACAAGATCCTGCTGGGCACCCCTTTACTATGCTGGTACCTGCGTTACGGACTGGAAGTCACCAAAATCTAGCAAGTGATGGAAATCACCCGCGAGGCTTGTTTCAAGGATTTTGCAGAGGCGTGACTATCGCTTGTCGCCAAGGAGATGCCGAACCCAGTAAAGCTATCCAGAGTCTCTAGTTAGGTCAGTGTCGTGTCCAGGGACGCACGATCCGTAATGGTGAAGGGCTGGTCGTACACGAGGGTATTGTGACTTGGGTAAAAGTATCGGAGCTGGCCTGTCTCCTTATGCCGTAATAAATAGCCGAAGGTAAGATTTAACTAGAGGGCAGTGGTTTGATCCTCAAAAATGGTATGGGCGTAGTGGGGTAGGTTGATGTTATCATCTAACCGGAAATTGTACAGGTCTAATATAGGGGCGATGACGGTGAAAACATTGCCGGATGGGAGGCCAATGACGTTGGTAAATCGTACTCACATGTTCCTGTATCGGTTACACTTCTGTGGGCGGCTCTTCGGGATCTGCGGTAAAGTTTCTCTCCTCCTCAGTGGGGTCTATATTCCTGGCAAGCGATGATGAGGATTTCATCTGACGACGATACAGCTCACCAATCCCCAGTGCACGAGTTGTCACAGCGAAACAGCTCACAAGTTACCAATATACGAGTTGTCAGAGCATTTCCATCATAGCTCTCTAGATTTGTATCTAATACCGCTTATGCCGGTGCTAGGGGCCGTGTGGTCATATCATGCAAGTTGCCACATGAACAGGTACAATAAAAGCGTACCTGAGATACAACACATATCACGAATCGTTAGATTCTTAGTATGTGCTTTAAAATAGGTTAACCGGAAGACTATACTGTGAAGTCATGTGGCTCTGCCAGTATGTCGGCACCTCTTCCCACTTCCCTTATATGTGTTGTAATCTTTCACGTTGCATTCTCGTATAGGTCCGTACTGCTCCGACTCTAACCGTTGCACTAAGTCCAAGCGCTGAGCACGACATAAAACCTCTATGAGTCGCTGTACAGCATCTTCACAAGTCCATGTAAATCCTAAATCCTCGCAGAGGGTTTACCTGGACATTTTTGGTGATTCGAATGAGTTCTTGAGTCGACGCCTCTATTATACATCTCGTACATTTCATCCCTCGCGCTTGTTTTGAATTTGCATGTCGGTATCCCCAGCCTGCGGTTTTTGCGTTGACTTCCGATGTCGATTTCCGCTTGACATCAAAGCAGTTTGGCCCGCGATGGAATTGAAACCTGTCACATCTCATACCTCGCAGTGGATTGGCCTAATCAACTAGCTTAGCGCGTTTACTGATTGGGTTGGTTAAGGGGAAACCCCTTCATCTATTTATATCCAGAACTCGTATGGGTAACTAACCAAGCCAGTGTATCGATCCCGAGAAATCGATCGATACACTGGCTCGCGAGGATGCTGTACAGAGGCACCGTCTTCTTCTACCCGGCACCAGGCATCAATGCATTCGTGGATCTACTGTCTTAGGTCGTGCGGGTGAAGTGTCGTCACGTAATCGATGACCTCGTCTGTTATACCAAGGTACCGCACAAAGGGCCACCAGGACTGTCCAATAGACTGCCCAATAACGTTTGCTTCTCGAGCGAGTGTACCAACATGACAACAGCACTGACTGAATTTGCTAGGCGTGGTGGGTAAGATGTGGAAATCGTAGACCTAGTAGTTCTCTCCCCGCTAAAGGAGGAAAGACCTAGCTCGATATATCATTTAGGAGGACGACACTGACCAGAAAATGTAGCGCACAATAAAGCACTGCAGACGAATCAATCAACCAAATGTCGCCATACATACCTTATATACTTGGGAAGGAAAACGTTATACTTACAACCACGATTATCTCAAGGTACTCCTTTCTGGGGTCTTTTCTCTCGCACCTGTTCCATTTTCTCCTCGACTCACACCGTTTAAACTGTCTAAGTTGGTCGGACGCGCATGCGTTATCTAACCTGAAGATTGCGATGGTGACATCATCATCACGGTTATATCCAAACACGTCTTTTGATAGTATGACATAGTCATGCAGAAAATTCTGAAATATCTCTTATACTTTTCTCCAGAAATCCTTTTTAAAAACGTAAAAAAAAATGTGTCCCAGTTTTGCCCCACTATGGGTTACACTGGGACACCCACTGGGGTGCGATGGGACGATAATCAAAATACATGTTATACCAAGTATATACAAATATGTTTCATAGGAGTTTAGAAGATTCAACAGCGATGGTTAAGTTAGTTGCTATTTCAGATCCCTGCTTCACGTAAATATTTCCCAGGGGCCAATTTGAGAAAAAAATATTTTGTATGATTTTCATTCCAACGAAAGCAATTGACTTTGAAAGTGTTACTCGGCTGAAACTCATCAAATGGGGGTGTAGCTTTCTGCTGATAAGATTGTAATGTGCACTGCTTCCTGTACTTAACAAAGGAGCTAGACGGCTTGTCCCACTGTGCCCCGCACTGTACCCCAATCTCCCCTATTAGTCCAGTATGCACTGAAAATATGGATGGTACGCGGATGGTACGTGGATGATACAGCTATCGTACAGCTATCTTGGCTACGAATGTACGAGCAGGGTTAATATATTTTTACCAGCCATCATCCGTGGATGGTCCAGCCATCATCCAGACATCATCCGTCGATGGTGCGCGGATGATATGTGGATGGTATAGCTATCCTATAGCCAAGTTGACATGGCATCGTTCGTTCGTGTAGGAACGAACGATGCCATGTCAACTTGGCTGGCTATCCTATAGCTCCGGTGTAGCCTTGTTCTATGCTACGCGAGAACAACTCTATGGCTGCAAACCAATCACCAGATCGAGTTGTTGGGAATGTGCCGTACGGGCAATATTTGCCGAACTAATTGACCATAACCGATTCTATGTCCACTTACCTTCCATCAAACACCTAGTTTATGAGTGACGGTCCATTTTTAGCTTTGTAAGAAGTCTAAACTCGGACGAGGGGGTTAAAACTGTCCACAGCGCCGCTGTGCGTGTAGTGTTTGGCGCTCGGTGTTGTGGCGTGAAATCCGCGTTCAACGATGCGGACAGTTCAGATGTCTTGCAAAGCTAAACTTCGACAGTCACTTTTAAACAAGGTGTTTTATGAAAGGTAAGTGGACATAGAATACAATTATTTTATTGGTTATGGTAAACGGGTTCGGCAAATGTTGCCCGTCCGGCACTTTCTCAACAACTCAATCTGGTGATTGGTTTACAGCCGTAGCGTTGTTCTCACGTAGTATAGAACAACGCTACACCGGAGCTAGCTATCCTACTGCTATCGCACAAGCGCGAAGAGCATTGAACATATATGTGAACCCGGTTTATTTATTATTTATTAATTTTTTTTTATTATTTTTTTTTTTTATTTATTTATTTTTTTTTTGTTAGTCCAGAATGCACTGAAAATATGTATGAACGTGCGGGGTTATTTCATTTTTTTACCAGCCATCATCCAACCATCATCTGCTGACAAGACCCTAGAAGCTTTGTTTTTGTAATTACCGGTAAATTCTTCATTCCATACTGTTCGCAAAACATATCATATTAGCATGTTTGCATCATCCGAACGCATGGCACGATCATACCGTACGTAGAAACTTCTGCTCGTAAGTGTTAAGTGAAACGTGAAATACCCTTAGCAAGCTAAGATGGCATGTTTGCAACTCCTATGTTATGTCCTAGAATTACTACTAACCCACACTGTTGGTTCAATCCATACTAACTAATAATTACTATGTTGCTATAGTACCATAGTAATTATATTGTTTTGTTTGCCATACTTGTACCATTTTACGAGTAAACATATTGTATTGTATTGTATTGTATTGAGTTTGGTATGAGGAATATTTTGGTATATCATACTGGTCACCAAATATATTCATACATGTTTATCAGGCCACCTGTAGTTTTTTTCTCTCTCTAATAATAGGTACATGTACCGTGTGCTTGAAAAGCATCTCCCGGTCGAAGCTCAACCTGTAACCATCTCGGTCATCTATACGCGGTAAGACTGCGCCAGACTGCGGTAAGACGCGGTAAGACTGCGCCAGACGCGCCATCTTATGGATGGCGAAGTGTACGCAAATGGGTCGAAGCTCCAAGTATTTCAAGACAAGGGAGACTACTAGTGTGTGGCATGATCGCGCACTGACTCGCGTCGTCAAGCAAATGACGTGTGTCACGTGACAAAAACAACATGGCGGAATATGTGAAGTCGGACAAGGCAGACGGAGAAATGAAGATATCTCAGGTTTAAGTTTTTATGTGGTACGTATCTGCGTCATTTATACTCTACCAGGAGTAATAGGGTTAAGTTTTGTGTGTGTCATTTATTGTTGGAAGATGGAAAATCGAAGAACATTACAATAAAAAGTGACTTGAACACTTCCATTCCAATCTGCTCATCAACAACATTCAACAAAACTGCCAGTGTTCACATGTGCTTGGCCCGGTTCATGGGTTCCACCAATGCCAAATCAGACCAACAAAAACTGAACAAGGGTTATTCCCCGTTCGACCAGCTCTGCTTACAATATATTCATTCACATTAAACTCAACGTTATTCATTTGAAATTGAATTCTGCAGCTGTTGTTACAGATAGTCTCCTGTCAACAGTACAGGGTACGGTACCAAGAGTGTCAGGGAGCTAGCTCAAGTTATCTTTCAGATAATAGCCCATGTCAGTAATGCCTTCATTGTATCGAATTCCCAACTATATCATCCCAATAAAATTGTTTAATGCCAACAACAGGCATTGTTGTTGTTATTGTTACATTCCAGTGTCAATGGTTATTAGTCTTAGCCAAGTTGACATGGCTTCGTTCGTTCCTACTACGCCATGATGCCTCTCAATGAACTTACATGTACACTCCGGGATCACACGGCTCCATGGGTCGTTCGGCTCCATCCGGCAATAAAACAACCCCTCCCAGCTCTCTGTCCATTTGTTTTATCGAATTCGGCAAAGAGTTTGATTGCCGTGAAGAGCTCATCCATCTGCAATCAGTCTTCAAACATCAACGGTCGGTTGAATTCGCCGCCATTATATTCATACGTGTCACGTGATCAGCAACGTATCGTGCGATCACGTGACCGGCCGTACGAAAATAATGGCGGAAGTTCAACCGGTCGTTGATGTTTGAAGACTGATTGCAGACGGATGAGCTCTTTACGGCAATCAAACTCTTTGCCGAACTCGATAAAACAACTGGACAGAGAGCTGTGAGGGATTGTTTTATTGCCGGATGGAGCCGAATGACCCATGGAGCCGTTTGATCCCGGAGTGTACATGTAAGTTCATTGAGAGGCATCATGGCGTAGTAGGAACGAACGAAGCCATGTCAACTTGGCTATATTAGTCTCTGGTGCCAAAATTAAAGATTCCACTGCCACTACCACTGAGTGCTACAATGTACTTCCCTTATGCTTGATATAATTGTTGGCAGTGGGGAAAAATACACATCACTTCTCTTTAAGAAGGGTTTTACCTATAGAATACAAGTACTCATTTCGAGACTATTCATCCAGGAGTACAGTCACTTGCCCTTCAGGTCACTTGCCCTTCGGATATTTGCCCTTCGGATATTTGCCCTTCTGACCATTTGCCCTTCCTGCCAATTTGCCCTTCCATCCATTTGCCCACACTATACATGGTATATGGAAAACTGATTTAGTAAACTTCTGACGAATATATTCAAGTTCTTAATGTTTATTTCACAAGGAAAATATATCAAACTTCAAGAAGAAAACAATTATTTTCATCTGGTAGCTGTTAAAGTAAAGCACTAAGAACATACATCTGGTTGCATCTGACGAATATATTCAAGTTTGGTCTTAATGTTTATTTCATGCATGTAGGGGGAAAAATTCTCCGGGATATGGGGGTATGACGGGGATAAGGCAATTTTGTATGGGCAAATATGAAGTAGCGTCCCTTGTCACTATGTTGAATTTCCTGCACACAACAACAACAAGGTTCATTCATTTTGCGTTTTATGCCAAATAGAGTCATTAGTGATCCAATTATCATTAATTAGAATCTCATATAACAAATTAATCGATAAACTAGATCAAAGTATTTTAGTTCGAAAGGATTCTGATGAGCATGCATTGTGAGAACTTGCACAACAACAACCGTGACATCCCCACGTCTTATGTGGGGCCAATATGATGGAACTAGGTGGGGCTATGGTTAATGGAAAATGCCCCACAGGGTAGGGATATGTTGGTGGCATTACATAATACATTGTCAAATTGACCATATCTCCACCATCCCCGGGGGTGGGGGGCTGGGGGATCCAATTGACAAACTGTGCATAACCCAGAATTACACATGACAGCCTGTGTTTTCAAGGTGACCTATGGAGGTGAATTCTCATTCATTCATGTGGATTACTGGGATGAGTGCCAGCACTAGTGGGTAGTGATGATCTCATTCAGTAGATGTGGCATGGTCACTTCACTGTAGTGTGAACATGGAAATTAACTTTAACATTGTCAAGCAACTTTTCTCACAAAGACAAAAACACTGATAATTGCCAGAAAATCCATGGAAAAACTGCTTGTTTGGCATTATTTGGTAACCGGAAAACAATGACAATACAAAAATATCAACCCATCTTCTCCTTTGCCATTCAGTTGATCAGTGCTCTGGTGCACAGCTCCTTCAGCATGTTTAGTCTTTAAATAACGAACATACCCATTTATTTTGGTTTCAAACTAAAACTAAGCACCCTGTGTTGGTGGAAAGTATGCAACTAATAAATTTTCATGTAGTATTTCTTCTCCACTCTGAAATCATAGTTACTTTGTATGTAGTAGATGTGCTCAGCTTTCTTTCTATCAGTCTTCCTTTTGCGCATTAACTATCATTGTTTTGATGTCATTCGATAATCTGCCTGGCCTGCTATATTCCTGTGATATATCTCTGTACAGAATTCTCATCTGTACATGTTTTGCATAATAATATGAAATATCTAATTTGAACTATCAATATATGGTCACTTTTCTCAAGCTTGATGAAAAAGGTCAAACTTGTGGTCTTGTAATAACGATTCAGTCACAGGAAGTTCAGTTTTCATCTTTTAAAACAGAGAATGATTTACATGTAACATTCTGTGCTGCTATCAAATTGCAGTATATCCTCCCATGAACATGATAAAGACCAGTTATAGCTGAATTGTGTAATTTTATTTGACTCCAGATTGATGCTTCCCAACCTGCCTCTAATATTTATAAAGGGCTGTGCATGCTCGCTTGAAGGTACATGTATTGTCAGTAGTCATACCATACCATGGCAATCATGATTATGGTTAACTATGAATCTGTTCTGGGAGCCTGTCACCTTAGTAATTAATCAGATTTATCTTTTTATTTCAGACAAACTTTTTCTGAAATGTGTCACCAGGCAAATTTCAATCTGGGAAGGTCAATACAACTGACTACGTGAAAGATTAAATGTTGCATGGTTATCACCTAAACTAACCTCATCATGTACTTGAAAGAAAGACCCCTGCCCAGTTCTCCTCCTGACCGGCCTGGACTCAACCCAAGCTCCTCACTATCCTCTCTATCCTCCATGGATCGGGGTTTGTATATTCTTATCTTTTCCCACTTGGCAGTGCTTAATATTTGAGAAGAGTGAGAGTGATCACTCCCAACCACTCCCCTAAATATGAAATAAGTCTTCTTCGTCCATAGAAGACTCTTCCAAATGTTATCTAGGGGAGTGAATTCTAGCTCTTCTGCTTTTTCTAAGCCTAAACCCGCTGAACAAGGAATATTACACTCTTTTCCTGGTCAGATTTAATGACCTAGATTCTGTGTGTGGACAACTATATGTATAATTTGATGAAGGGAATATCATAGTTGTTTAGTATAAAGCATTTCATGTTCATATTTAATTTTGACTGCCAAAAACATGTACATGTACTGGTATATTGTTTGAGAGTTGCACCTCTCAATTTATTTGTACTGCTCAAGGTTGTATTTTACAGGGCTGAGTTAAGGTTAAAGGATATACTCAGTCAGTCGGAATGCAAGGCCTCCTGCATATTAACCACTGAGCAAAATAATTTTGTTTTTCTACTAGTGTGTTCAGACGGTGTACCAATTTTCACATTTTTTAATTGTAAATGTACCCCAGTTTATCTTTAAACATGTTAAATAAACAAATCTACTATATATTAGATGTACATTTATGTTGGCAATGAATCACCCATTCTATGGTCACCTGTATTATTACAGACAGTGGGATGCCAACATTGAGCAGGTCAATGAGACAGTCGACACCACCTTATAATAATGATTATGGTCACATGACCCTTCGGAGGGATATGATGGATCTAGACCCTGAAGAAGATAGACATCTGAAAGCATCGGTCACGCAGAAGAAAAAAAAGGCAAAGAAAAAGAGTCTTGTGACAGCTGACTTGAGTGGAACACGCTATAATATAGGTATGTGTGTCCACCAGTGGTATTTTCGGACAATTGATGATTTCTTTTCCAATTTGGGTCCAACTATTTTCCACAGGGTATCACAATGCACTGTGGAATAGTGATGGGTATATGTGTAAGTAGGATAACTTCATTACTCACTAAGTAGGGAAATGATACTTAAATACCTCTTTTGGAATATAATAAAAGGTTTGGACAGGGAGGAAGCAGGGGTAGCATGCCTTAAAACATAAAAAGAACTTTTCCAGCCCAGTGTCTAATGACACTTACACAGTTGCCAGTGAATATGACTGGAACTGAATTTTTGGGAGCACCTGATGTATAATTTCAAACCCTGTAGTTGGAGTACTGGACTCGGAAACAAACAAAATGCCCAATGAGCAAAATGGCCAATGGGCAACAACCTCTCTCTGCACTTTCAAACCTTAAAATCTAAAATACCGGTACCAACTCTGTTGTCATCATTCATACAGAACTCTCAAACTGCTTAGACAATACAGCTATTAAAGTGGCTCTGTCAGGGATTCCGCTAGGGTCTATTTGGGTCCGTTGAAATCCCCCTTTTGGTCCGCTTGTTAAGAAGTAAAATGGTAACTAAAAGTTTAAAATGTTATAATATCCCTTCGTGAATATCAATGAAAACACATGTAGAAATTCACATTTGAAAAGACGGCAATTGCCGGAATTAGGACAATGTCCTGACGGTTCCCTGAAGCACGTGGAAAATTTTCCGCTTCCCGAGATATGATAGCACTCCATTTCCAGCTAACAGTCTGCGACTACAGTCTGTCCATCCAGCCAGGATCCTTGTGTTTCCTTGTGCTCTTCCAGCGCAGGCCACGGAACTGAAAGTAGAAGCTCTGAAGGTCAAGTTAACAACTGTCACCGTTTGATATATTATTAGATCATCTGAGGGCATAATTTTGTTTGCCATGATGTTTTTCAGCTCTCACTATCAAAATCTGTTCATGTGCTCTCCACCACGTCCGTGTATTGGTTCGGTTAGCGACCGTCCCGGGAGATTTCTGCTTCCAAGTTCAAATTATCGCGATAATACATACGTAGCAAAGAGTGTAAATAGACTTTAAACAGACGTTCCTGCTGTTTATCTTTATAATAAAATCCATCTCTAGATGCTCTCTCAGGCCATCAATTTAAACAGCAATTATCAAAAATCTGCTGCCGCCACGAGGGGGGGAACCCCCCTCCCACACTCTCCCCCTGTCGGTCGCTACGGTGGCAAAACAATCTCGTACTCTCCCCCTGTTGGTGGCAAAAATTCAGCTTCCTCAGGCAAAGTACAAAAGATGTATATGTCCGATTTTGAACAGAACTGGAAACAAAGAATTGTTAATGGACCATCGTGTAATCGGTTGTCATAAAGTTAGAACATATATATGGAATTCAAATCTCGTTTTAGTCGGGAGATTTTTATTTAGGAGTTAATGACCGCCTTAGTGAATATTATCGTGTAATAATTTTTTGATGTTTAGTTCTAGACCGTCAATCAAAAAACCGATGAGGTCTAAAACTAAACATCGAAAAATTATTACACCATAATATTCACTAAGTAGGTCATTAACTCCATTCTAACATGCACAATGATAAATATTTCCTCACTTCATAAGCGGAATGGCAAATTTTCTGCAAACTTGTCCTGTTTTGATGCGAGAATTTCGTGACTGGTTTGCAGGCCATGCTCGAGTGTGCTGTCCGTTCACGTGCTGCAGCTGTGTGAACTCCGCCCACTGCGCAGTGAAGGAACCAATCGTCGCTCAGCTTTGTGGCACTGCGTCACAAGAATGAGACGTCACCAGTTCGGCACGTGAATGTAACAGATCACAACAAACAAATGAAGATTATCGTGTGATAATCTCCGTATGTTTTGAGGTCAGGACCAATCAGCGCACGGCTATAACGTGGAGCATGTTAGAATGATGTTATCAAAGATAGAGACCGTCGTACGTCATTTGCAAGGTTCCGAACTAGATCTCATGACCTTAATATCGAAAAGAGCAGGTATACCGGAGTTCCCATTGAACGCCGTCTTTGTCCATTGTGCAAATCTGATACGGAGAATGAATTCCACTTTTTGATTAAATGCCCTGGTTATAGCATCTCTAGATGTCTATTATTTACAAATATATCAAGGACATGTGCCAACTTCATCAGTATGCCAGATAGGGCAAAATTTGTATGGCTGCTCTCTGCCGAGGACATGGTGGTCATCTCTCTGGTAGGTAACTTTATTCATCGCAACCTAATTAAGAGAAAGTACTTGATGAACAATGTATCTTATTGAATCCGGTGAACATGTTGTGATTTATTCTGTTGTTTTGTTTTCTCCTGTACACATTAACCCATCAACGGGTAAAACAGTACAATTAAAGGTTCTATTCTATTCTATTCTGCTACGCTCCCTCACACCTGGTCGCTTCGCTCCCTCCTATTTGCGGACCCGGATTATCTTTTCTGGCGGAATCCCTGGGCGTGATGTCAGACCATGCTGATTTTGATCCCATGATCATCATGTAGAGAGTGATGTCATACTTGTGTGTACAATTATCTACCTACATATACATGATGTGATTGCATTCTTTTGAATCTTCTGATAAATTATGATTCCTGCATTATTTGAACAAGTTGATCATGGCCATATGAAGCATTTTTACCCTGATTTATTCCCATACATGCTATATATCGAGGGCATTGTTGGGGGGTCAATGGGGATGAATGACCCCCTCTCTGTGTCCAACCGTAAGTGATTCTCCTATGTTGGACAGCAGACTACTGGGCTCTCTAATAAATAAGCATAGGATATGACACCCTTATAAGAAATCCTAGTGATACCCTTGTATATATGTTTAGTTTACTGTTATGCTAATTCTCCAATCTGATAATGCAGTGCGTCAGATGGTGGAACACCTGGGCTATTCTGTGGCTAAAGAGGAGGACACATGTATAAACAGGTGTGTACGACTGGTTACCTTGGTAACACTATTGTTACATCCTCACTAGCATCTCACTGTTTCTGTGGAAAATTCAAACTGGAATGCTATGTGGTAGGATACAGTCACAATTCACAATAAATTTATGTTGAAAAAGTGTAAATCTGTGATTTGTAGAAGCGAGTAGTAACAAAACGGCCCTTTTGTATTCTGCCCTTTCGTATTCTGCATAGACAAGTTGACAAAGGCGGCTGTATTCAACATAATCTATTTTTTTGATGAATTGAGTCCAGTCGAATTTACTTTAATATGTAACATTAACTGCATTACCTAAAAATACACTTATATAGTACCTAGTGATTATTCATTCTTCAGACCTTGTATGCTTGCTTTCATAATTGTAGTTTCCTTATCTGGAATGACGCCTTTGTGTCGACGGAAAAAATATCAGATATGAAGCCATATCAACATATCAACCATTTTCCTGGCATGGGTGAAATCACCCGCAAAGACTGTTTGGCCAGGAACATGTCTAAGTAAGTTTTTGGCGTAATGAGTGAATAGAATTTCTGAAACATTCATTTTATATTTAATCTTGATTGCATCCACATTCTCATTGTGCCCAGACATTTTCATAGCATGTATTAGCTAGGTTTTATAGTTTTTTTTATTTTAGCTAAAATATTAATCTCTCTCCTTTCTGTTGCTAGAGTTATTACCATATTTCTTCTAATTTTTCGAACAGCATTGTTTTACTTAGAAGCAGAAAAACTCCATCTTTATGTAGTGAAATTTGTAGAAAGTTTGTAGAATTTTTCTCTCCACATTAGCCTGAAGTTTTTGCTATGTGAATAATTAGAAGAAATAGAGTACTCTAGATTGCTGTATACATGTCAACATGGTCAAGGGTTCTGCTTTTATATGGTGCAACCAAGTTAATATTGATTCCTTCATACCCCAACCAGTTCAGGTTTAATTGATGGACTTAATTTAGATTACAATTTTTTTACATGTATAACTTCATTTGTTCACAAGCTAAATTAAAGGTTGCACTTGAATTAAGATATAGGGGTCCATACATAAAGTTTGAACACATTACATGACTGTGCTAAATGAAGCTGAGATAACTTCTTGTTAGACTGTACGGTACTTTTTTTTAGAAGAGAGATATGCAAACGTTACTTCAAAAAACCTGAAGCCATCCCAGGTAGCCTATACTATATCTCTCTTCTAATGTTACTTTACTTACTTGGCTTGAATTGATCCAATCTTGCTATTTACAGAATACAGAAAGTGTTGCCAGAAGAGTATAGTTTTGTTCCTAGGACCTGGATATTACCAGCAGATTACGGTCTCTTACAAAGCTATTCAAAAGACCTGCGGGCGAAAAAGAAGAGCAAGACGTTTATAATCAAGCCTCCAAATGGATCACAAGGCCATGGGTAAACTTTTCTCCAGTTTCGTTTCGTTTCTGATACCCAAAGGGCTAAAGGGGGACTATAGTACTGGGGTCCGTCCATCCATCTGTGCATCCGTCCGTCAGAGCGTCCGACTTGGTTTTTGGACAATAACTTCTGAAAAACTGAACAGATTCTTTTCACATTTGGTATGTGGGTACCTCGCCTCATGATCTCACTTCTGGTTGTTTTTCATGCCAGTCCGCCTATAGGTGGCGCCACCTGGGAGCCAAGTTAAAATTTTGCATCGGTCCGACTTTGTTTCCGGACAATAACTTTTGAAAAACTGAACGGATTCTTTTCAAATTTGGTATGTAGGTACCTTGCCTCAAGATCTCGGTTGGGGTTGTTTTTTACGCCAATCCGCCTATAGGTGGTGCCACCTGGGGGCCAAAGTGAAAGTTTCATTTCTGGACAATAACTTTAGAAAAACTGAACGGATTCTTTTCAAATTTGGTATGTGGGTACCTCACCTCAACATCTCGCTTGGGATTGTTTTTCACGCCAATCTGCCTATAGGTGGTGCCACCTTGGGGCCAAGTTAAAATTTTGCATCCTTCCGACTTAGTTTCCAGACAATTTGGTATGTGGGTACCTCACCTCAAGATCTCGCTTGAGATTGTTTTTCACACTGATCTGCTTATAGGTGGTGCCACCTGGGTCTTAGTTAAAATTTGTTTCCAGACAAGAAATTTTGAAAAACTGAACGGATTCTTTTCAAAGTTTGTATGTGGGTACTTCGCCTCCAGATCTTGCTTGGGATTGTTTTTCAAATGGATCTGCTTATAGGTGGTGCCACCTGGGTACCAAGTTAAAATTTTGTTTTCATATAATATCTTCTGAAATCCTGGCCGGAGTAGGACAAATTCGGTAAGGGCTGTTTCAGAAAAAAGTAGAAGGCACTTTATATATTTACGTATGGGTCGTGGGGTAAAAGAGTTATATAATTACATGGGTGGTTGCCTGATGGATAAACGTAATGGCATTTATGTTGGTTACATATTATATTCAATCATATGGGCGGTGGGGGTAAAATTATATTTAATTACATGGGTGGTGGGGGCAAAAAAAAAGTGCCTTCTGTCCCCCCCATGTACTTTTTTCTGGAATAGCCCTAATTGTGGGTACCTTGCCACCGGATCTCGCTTGGGATTGCTATGTATGCCGGGTACTGAAAGTTATGGTTCCAAGTCAAATCAATTGTTTCAACGTCGGGGGACTTCAACCCCTCGGGTTTTCATTCTGAATAGATACCAAGAAGCATTCTTAATTTACTTGTGCAGTGTAACCTCACTACAAGGTACCTCAAAATCATGCTGATTCTGATATAATTATAAGGCATATGAGGCAGGTGTTATGGTTTTCTCCCAAAGTAATTAAATACATAATATTTCCGACCTTTTTGTTAAGCTCCTAATATGTACAGGGCTTCCAATTTGGTACCCAGATAACGGCGCCGCATATTGAGAGGTTACACTGTATTCATTTATAGTTATGGTGTCATTTCACCAGCTCTCTGTATATTTCATACTTTTTGGCAAGAGATATATCATCTTGCTGATGACCCAAATCCATATCCATTGTATATTTTTTCTTTTCCAGGATTTGTTTATATAAGCATGCAGAGAAGATACCTCCTAATGAACAGAACATTGTTCAGGAATACTTGGACAAGCCTCTCCTCATCGAAGGGTACAAGTTTGACCTGAGAATTTATGTTCTCGTCACGTCATGTGATCCTCTCCGTATATTTCTGTTCAACGACGGACTGGTCCGCCTCAGTACAGAGAAGTATCTACCACCTCAGGAGAACAACACAGTAAGGTTCACTGTAATTTGTCTATGATCTTCTAACCTGGTATACAATAAAAGGACGGGATTAGAAGCTCCATTGAAATACTTGCCCTGGAACATGCACAATTTAAATATTTAACAGTCCCTTCTAACACTTGTGTACCACCACATTAAAAACGATTCAAGTTTCGATCAATGACTTCAAAAATGCACACTCTGACCAGAACCGAAATACTTTTTGTTTGGACTAATGCAATTGTTTATATGTGTCCTATTTTCTTTTCCACAGAGTCGGCTCTACATGCATCTCACCAATTACTCCATCAACAAGCACAATGATTTCTACGAGAAGGGAACAACGGTGGACTCGGGCAGCAAACGATCCATACACTTCTTCAACGAATACCTCCGTCGCAACGATTATGATGTGGCCCTCTTGTGGAAGAATATATCTGATCTGATTATAAAGACAATGATAGTGGCCGAGCCGCATATTCTGCATGCATATCGTATGTGTCGACCCGGGTCATCATCAGGCGCTGACAGCGTGTGCTTTGAGATCCTCGGGTTTGACGTTATTATCGACAGAAAACTTCGCCCATGGCTCTTAGAGGTATGATGATTAGATACTTGTTTGATAAGAAATATGCTATCATTATTCCTCAGGCAGCATCCACATTTGAATTATGCTAAACGTAGGTTGGAATAATACCTTCCCACCTGCCCGATACAATCTAAACAATCTTTTTTGCCCCTTCACCTGTCCAGGGCAACGTCTTTCTTCCTCAGTAGCATATTGCCCATATACAACATGTTGTTATAGAGACAAGTTAGAACTGCTAAGCCAAAAACCTGAATTATTTCTACGTACCCCTCTTAAAATGTGTTCTCTTGAAATTTGTTCTTTAGCATAGAGAATTGTCGAGTCACAGATTGCTGTAATATCATAATAAACCAACTTACACTGACCAAATATAGGTATAGCACATTAGGCTGAATAAAATAAATTTCCAGCTTCGCAGTTAAATACTGCTGCTTCATTTGTTTGAGCTGCATCAACCCTCTATATCACCAACAGCAGGAAAATGTTGAATAAAAATTGTACATGTTTTTTACATTTTTATCGAGCCCATAGCTTTAGCTGCGGAAAGCTCGATATAGGTGCCACAATGATGTCTGTGTGTCTATCTATCTGTCCGTCTGTCTATCTGCAGGTCAAAGTAAATGTTAAAGTTTTGCACGTAGAAAATGTTTCCTGTCCACAGCTTCTCGGTCTCACCCTATCTCTCTTGAACTAAGGCCTGCCACCCCCTTTTTTTTACATCAGGCTACACTTATTGAACCCATCCACTACACTCTGGGGAGATGTCCCCACCCTCTGGGCACCGAGCCCCACACTCTGTCTCCTAAACTAAGCTTTGCCTGACCCCGTACCCTCATATATTCCGGAAGCTTAAATCATGCTACACTTACTCAATGCATTGCCTGACCCCATATCCTCATATTTCAATTTCTAATTTGATATCTGTTATATGGCAGATTCCAAGATAAACTAGCTAGGCCATTTGGTCCCAGACAGACGGAAAATTAAAATTCGCTTTTGAATGGATTTTTTTCTTTTATATGACTATCTGTAGTCAAAATAATAGAAAAATAATTATTCCAGAGCAAGGACCCGTGAAATTACAACATTATAACATTTAGCTCCTATATTCAAGGTGTGGCCTTACTGTTGGTCATGAACTAACGATCGAACTCAAAGGGTACCAGATACATGATTACACGTGGTGAAAGCAGCAAGTGTTTGTTGTTGTGAGATCGACCCGACAACCTGGTATTAATTTCATGAACTAAAAATGTACAAATATCGAACAATCATCGATAAAGTTACGCTCGTCGCTTGAAGCGAACGTTATTGTAGCGAACGTTATTGTATTGGACCAACAACTGAAACCGAAGAAATAACGAAAACTTGATGAAACGAGAAGACTTTACCATGCACGAATAACACGCTTTGCAAATGGCGCCGAGAAAGGACGAAAACGAGGCTCATCCGGCAAAGCTGTACGAGAGGTGAAAGGTCGAATGTGTGTGATCGTTTATGTTGAAGTTTGACCAATTTCACGATCACAGCATATGAATGACGTTGAACACGTTAAAATTGTTACACTGATTAATTTGACCAACTCGCGAAAAAGTATTGGAGGCCATGGATGGTTCTACAGTCGCGTGGACATTTTAGCACATTTTTCACACCATACTATTCAGCCGTGTGATCGTCAGTGTTCTTGACAAATTGACCTGACGTTCACAGCCAACCATTGCAAGGCTTTTTTAAAATAGTTAAACAACCTAAAATTAAAAAAATAACATTTATCACACAAGAACAAGCTCAGATTTAACACATCAAAGCGTTAAATCTACAGGATTTAGATCACCTATTATCTAAAATGCGTATCAAAGATGGCCACTTTTTCTTTGGGAATATTTGCTGTCAAACTTTCAGTTGTTCTCGACATAAAAATTTGAAAATATATAAAATCATTTCATTGCGTGACCTATGCTTGATATTCATGTTAGAACTCAATATTCTTTATAATTTTGACTTATAAAATATCTGCAACTGGTAATAAAATTGATTTTTAATGTGTTGAAAAATTTGACATGCAAGTGGCCTAGAATATCTTAGAAGCTGCCATATATGATATCAACCTACTGTTGAGATGCAGTGTACATTGTATATACATGTACACACATACATTACCTATATATATATATATTCCTTTATAGTAATTACTAATAGTTTGATGACATTATTTATTTCAGAAGTACAATATAAAATTACCGAACTCCTGTTCAGTTTTTATCCCATCGGCATATATGCCGGATGGGATCATGTCGTCACGCTGTCCGGCCGGCTGGCTGGCTGGCTGGATGAACGACTTGACCGCTTTAAAAGGTGAACCGTTCCAGCTAGAGTCTTCAAATTTGGTATACTGCATTGGTGGGTGGCAAAGCACAAGCCTATTGAAATTGGGCACATTTAGTTTATTTTTGTGGTTTCCATGGCAACATAACAAAAAGTATCCATATAACGACGTGACCGCTTTAAAAGGTGAACCGTTGCAGCTGGAGACTTCAAATTTGGTATACAGCATTTTTGGATGGTAAAGCACAAGCCTATTGAAATTGGGGACATTTTGTTGGTTTTTGTGGTTTCCTTGGCAACATAACAAAAAATATCCACATTACGACGTGAATGCTCTCAGGGGTTTTTCTAGCTGTTTTTTCATCGTGGTTACCACGATGAAAAACAATATATGTTGAGTTTCTCAGAAAATTTCAAATTGAGTTTTGATTAAAAAAATTGAGTTTTGTGATTTTGGCCGTTTGCGTGCGAAGCGCGCACGATTTTTTTTTTTAGTTTTCCCACAACATACCAGTTGTCAGTTGATAGGTTGTTTCGCATGACCCGCCCGCATCAATATTTTGGAGATAAATAATGCCGCATGTATTTTAATTATCAGTAATTATTGGTCGTAAAAGAAATAAGTAAGCAAATCTAAGTAAAACGAATGAACCGTCACAGCGCGAGTCATTCGGAACTCCCGAGCGGAAATCTACGAAGGGGACTGATTCTACGTTCGGGGGACGACAACATGAATTTCCTATGAATCTCCAGATGTGACGCGGCTCCGAAGCCCAATCACTCTCGCGGAAGCCTTAATCCCCGACCAGCAAATATTTCCATGCGAGTCTCTGATTTACGTCAGATATTCTAAAAACTGTTTATTCTTTTCATTCGAAGCACGTTTCAATAGAAAACCATCAGTTTAAATGGTACACACGCCACGTATTGGCAAGATATAATTCCCGTGACGTCACTGACAGTTCCCTGACAGACCGAAACACAGGTGACCACGCTCTAGTGCAATATGGCATCAATGGCCTTCGAGGGACATCTCAAACCGGAAATCCGCGAGAAGTTGCGAATGAGCGCGAGTCAGCGCCAAGGCGACTGAAGAGCCGCCATCTTGGTTCACATTCTTGGGGAAAGCCCTATGGCCTATTTCAAAACGAGGCACCGTCCTTTTCTAGCGAGGATTCCCTCGTGCCAAGCACGTGGCAGTAAATTTTAACCCCAGCACTTTTGACGGTCGCGTACCAAAGCCATCGTGGTTTTAGTTTATGGATCAGTTGTTTCCTCATCAACCAATTCATTTAACCATCCATTTATCTGATGAAACGCTTTTGAGCGAAGTGGTCACGTCTTCACTCCCAACAACAACAGCGACAACACAGACTGTCGACGAATGACTCGTAGCTTGAGGACGACGGACATACAAAATTCGTCGCCTTGGACAGAGAATCCCTATCTTCAGTCAGTGTAAAAGAAATAAAAGAAGATTTCAATAAGAGGTGACTCCTGACGTTGAAAATTCGGGTAATAAATTCTGCAGTTATCTTTATTATTGGTCACAAGTAAGAGTTTTTTCCCTTGATTTCTGTTTACTCAATGTGTGTGCATTTGAGTTTTACTGTCTACCATAATTATTTACATAATGTTTCAATTAAAGTAAAGCAAACTTAAAATGTCTCTTTAGAGAATAATTATTTCATAAATATTTTTTTCTGGCGATTTTTATGAGAGTATTTCAGAGTGTATAAATCTGTAAAACAGGAATGTTGCCAGGTTATATATTCGATCACAATCTTCTCTGTTAACGGTAAAAAATTTAGCTTCAATAATTAATAATTATAGCATCTAGCATGTATGTTTTAGCATGAGGTCATGCTAAACAACCTATTAAACTGACAACAGCCGTACTGTGGTTTGGTGTGGTTGTACCGGAGTGCACAAAACATGCATGTAACAAGTGAACGGCTGACTATCTTAGGCAGCGGTTCTATATGTTGTTGCTCTAAGAAGACACGTCGTGCTAATGTCGCCTTCAATTGTTGGATGATACACGGCACCCTGTCATGGTTTGGGCCAATGAGTTATCTCGTAACACTGAGTTATTTTAGCAATGTTGTTGTAGACTGTGATATAATTCATGTAAATAGAATTGTCAGTATTTGTTTGTCTCTGAAGAAGTGTCGTAAACATATGACCAAACATATGACCAACCTCATTTCTGTAATTGGTGCGATGAAAAAGTTGGAAAAATTGACTTTCATCATTTTTTTGATGAAAAAGGCAAAAATATTGAGTTTTGTAGAATTTCTTGGCGCGCCATAGCCGCGCAAAAAAATTGAGTTTTCAACATTTTGAAATTGAGTTTATGAACAATTTTGGGCTAGAATAACCCCTGGCTCTGAAAGCCGAACCGTTGCAGCTGGAGACTTCAAATTTGATATACAGCATTGTTGCATGCTGTGCTTTTCCGTGAATAGCACAAGCCTATTGAAACCGGGGACATTTTGGTGGTTTTTTTGTGGTTTCCATGGCACCATTACGAAAAATATCCACATTATGACGTGAATGCTCTAAAAGCCAAACCGTTGCAGCTGGACACTTCAAATTTGGTATACAGCATTGTTGCATGGTAAAGCACAAGCCTATTGAAATTGGGGACATTTTGTTAATTTTTGTGGTTTCCATGGCAACATAACAAAACATATCCACATGACGACGTGAACGTTCTAAAAGCCGAACCATTGCAGCTGGAGACTTCAAATTTGGTATACAGCTATGTTGGGTGATAAAGCACAAGGCTATTGAAATTGGGTAAATTTGGGTGTTTTTGCTGTTTCCATGGCAACATAATGGAAAATATCCACAGAATGAGGTTAATGCTTTAGAAACAGAACCATTGCAGCTAGACACTTCAAATTTGGTAGTATTATTGTGTGCTTGGTGTTTTTGCAGTTTCCTTGGCAACAAATAGAAGATATCCAGAGAATGGCATTAATGCTTTAGAAACCAAACCATTGCAGCTACACACTTCAAATTTGGTAGCATATTGTGTGGTAAATCACAAGCCTATTGAAATTGGGTACATTTGTGACGATTTTTGGGTCTGTGTAAAAGGGTGCCCGGACAAAAGCCCCACGAACAATTCAGTCTTACAAGAAGATGGTTTGATCTGAACACCAATGTTTGACTAACATCCTCCCCCCCTAATTTCACAAGATTTAGAAAGTCGGAAATTGGGAAAATTTTCTAAATTTCTAGCTGGGGTATTCTCTCCCGGTCCCAGTCCTCAAATCGATCATTCTGTTTTAATATTGAATATAATTGTTTTAATATCTTATGCTGGGAGGTGATTACCTCCCCTTGACATATGCAAGTAAATGCACTTGAATTTGCTTATTTCGTCCATGTCACTTGTGGCAGTGTGCCGCGCTGACATCTCTTAGCTGTGAACTGATCGAACTTCACTTTACTTGAATAAAATGCTCCGACATTGTTCGGTTTGTTCTTTTCTGTGCAAGGGAAAGTAAGCTTGCTCAACAGTGAAACTTTGCACAGTAGCTAAACTTTCACACTGCAATTTTATTTCAAAATATCAAAAAAATCCACCAGGTAGTTTTCCGTGAATAGCAATGCTGGAACACTTGAGACTTACTACAGTTATCACAAACCTGTGTGGATCAGCATCAACAAAACTGTAGATCATCTGTAACTCCTGAGAAAAGAAAACGGACATGGACTAACTGAGTTCCAACAATCCAGAGTACCTCTCTACCTCAGTATCACATACATGCACCCAATAGTGCAATACCAAGGTTTGCAACAATTCCATCATCTGTATAATACAACTGGTTCTATCGTACTATCGTACTATGCCTTTAACATTTTACATTAACCAACAATACATGTGAACTTTTCCTCACACATACTTGAGAGCCACTTTAATGCTCCTCTTATCAGAGCGGGTGGTTGGTGGGTGCCCACCCCTTTTATATCTAGTTGTCTCTAGCCAACTTTCCATACAAATAAACATGACTGTTTTTCCCCCAACTACTACTGTTTCCACTTATTGAATGCCCTTCATCTGTCTATACCAGAGATTTATATTGCTCATGTGAAAGGGATGGCAAGTTCACACTAGGCTGATGGGATCAAGTGTGGCCGTGGCCTCTAGTTAATTTTGTGTCTCCTTAAACGAAGGACACCATTTCATTTACTTTTGCTATCAAATCATTCTGATTTACCCTAACACTTTTGCATGAACCATATTTGTGTCCACACATTTAACTTACTATATTAATTAATACTGAGTTTTAATCAGTTTGTGCTGTCCCAGGCTTTACCAGTACACATTATTACGTAGCATTACAGTATGATTGGAAACATTTGTCATTATATTCTTTTATTGTCCCCCGCCGCAATGCGGCCGGGGACTTTAAAATGGTTCTTGCTTCTTTGTGTCCGTGGATGTCCGTTTATGTCTGTGGATGTCTGTTTGAATGTTTCGCAAGTGATAACTTCTAAACGCTTTGTTGGATTCTTCCGAAATTCGGCATACGCATTCCTTGCGACAAGAAGCCAGTTGGTATTACATTTCAGCAACATCTGCCTGAAGGTGTCCCCACTGGGTCTCGCTTCTTGATGTCCATTCCTGTCCATGAATGTCAGTTCAAATTCTTTGCAAGCGATAACTTCCAAATGCTTTGTTGGATTCTCCCGAAATTTGGCATATATGCATTCCTTGCGACAAGCTGGCGGTTGCTACTGCATTTCAGCAACATCTGCCTGAAGTTGGTGCCATTGTGTCCGTTCCAATTCATGGATGTCAGGATAACTTCCAAATGCTTTGTCGGATTCCCCTGACATTTGGCATATACATTCTTTGTAGACGTGGGTTGGTATTGCGTTTCAGTAAGATCCACCTGAAGGTGGTGCCACTTGGTCTTGTTCTAATCTTCTGTGCATGTCCGTGGTTGTCCAATCAAATTCTTCACAAGCGATAACTTCCAAATGCTGTCAAATTTCTTCGATATTTGGCATATACATTCCTTTTGACAAGATGTTGATTGGTATTGCGTTTCAGAAAGATCTGCCTGTAGGTGGCACCACTGGGGTTCTTTCCGTACTTTGAAACGCTTTGAAATGTCGCTTGGAATTGAGTTTCGCCTACTTGCACATACAGGTGGTGCCACCTGGTGGCAACTTCTAAGGTTGGTTTCCGGGCAATAACTTGAGAACTGCTCATCGAATTCTTCTCAAGATAGGCATGCATACATTGTACCTTGCCATGAGATGTTGCTCGGGATTGCGTTTCATCCACTTCTGCTTACAGGTGACGCCACCTGGTGACAAAATCTGAAATTTGTTTTCAGCCAATAAGTTGAGAACTGCATCATTGCATGCTCATCGGATTCTTCTCAAATTTAGCATGCATGTACCATGCCAGGAGATGTTGCATGGGATTGCGTTTCGCTCACTTGCGCCTTCAGATGGTGCCACCTGGTGTTAAAATGAAAATTTGTTTTCGTCAATTAACTTGAGAACTGCTAATCGGAATCTCCTCAAATTTAGCATGCATGTACCATGCCAGGAGATGTTGCGTTTGATTGCCTTTCGCTCACTTGTACTTACAGATTCTGGGTCAAATTTGTTTCTGGGTAATAACTTGAGAAGTGCTCATCAGATTCTTCTTAAATTTGGTATGAATATACCATGACATAAGATGTCGCTTGGCATTGCGTCCCGCCTACTTGCGCCTACAGCTGGCACCACCTTGTGTCAAAATCTAAAATTGATTTCGCTCATCGGATTCTTCTCCAATTTGGTATGCAGATACCGTCCCTTGGGATTGTATTTCGCCTGTTTCTGCCTACAGGTGGCAACACTACTTCTGTTTCCATTTATTGAATGCCCTTCATCTGTCTATACCAGAGATTTATATTGCTCATGTGAAAGGGATGGCAAGTTCACACTAGGCTCACTGATGGGATCAAGTGTGGCCGTGGCCTCTAGTTAATTTTGTGTCTCCTTAAACGAAGGACACCATTTCATTTACTTTTGCTATCAAATCATTCTGATTTACCCTAACACTTTTGCATGAACCATATTTGTGTCCACACATTTAACTTACTATATTAATTAATACTGAGTTTTAATCAGTTTGTGCTGTCCCAGGCTTTACCAGTACACATTATTACGTAGCATTACAGTATGATTGGAAACATTTGTCATTATATTCTTTTATTGTCCCCCGCCGCAATGCGGCCGGGGACTTTAAAATGGTTCTTGCTTCTTTGTGTCCGTGGATGTCCGTTTATGTCTGTGGATGTCTGTTTGAATGTTTCGCAAGTGATAACTTCCAAACGCTTTGTTGGATTCTTCCCAAATTCGGCATACGCATTCCTTGCGACAAGAAGCCAGTTGGTATTACATTTCAGCAACATCTGCCTGAAGGTGTCCCCACTGGGTCTCGCTTCTTGATGTCCATTCCTGTCCATGAATGTCAGTTCAAATTCTTTGCAAGCGATAACTTCCAAATGCTTTGTTGGATTCTCCCGAAATTTGGCATATATGCATTCCTTGCGACAAGCTGCCGGTTGCTACTGCATTTCAGCAACATCTGCCTGAAGTTGGCGCCATTGTGTCCGTTCCAGTTCATGGATGTCAGGATAACTTCCAAATGCTTTGTCGGATTCCCCTGACATTTGGCATATACATTCTTTGTAGACGTGGGTTGGTATTGCGTTTCAGTAAGATCCACCTGAAGGTGGCGCCACTTGGTCTTGTTCTAATCTTCTGTGCATGTCCGTGGTTGTCCAATCAAATTCTTCACAAGCGATAACTTCCAAATGCTGTCGAATTTCTTCGATATTTGGCATATACATTCCTTTTGACAAGATGTTGATTGGGTATTGCGTTTCAGAAAGATCTGCCTGTAGGTGGCACCACTGGGGTTCTTTCCGTACTTTGAAACGCTTTGAAATGTCGCTTGGAATTGAGTTTCGCCTACTTGCACATACAGGTGGTGCCACCTGGTGGCAACTTCTAAGGTTGGTTTCCGGGCAATAACTTGAGAACTGCTCATCGAATTCTTCTCAAGATAGGCATGCATACATTGTACCTTGCCATGAGATGTTGCTCGGGATTGCGTTTCATCCACTTCTGCTTACAGGTGACGCCACCTGGTGACAAAATCTGAAATTTGTTTTCAGCCAATAAGTTGAGAACTGCATCATTGCATGCTCATCGGATTCTTCTCAAATTTAGCATGCATGTACCATGCCAGGAGATGTTGCATGGGATTGCGTTTCGCTCACTTGCGCCTTCAGATGGTGCCACCTGGTGTTAAAATTAAAATTTGTTTTCGTCAATTAACTTGAGAACTGCTAATCGGAATCTCCTCAAATTTAGCATGCATGTACCATGCCAGGAGATGTTGCGTTTGATTGCCTTTCGCTCACTTGTACTTACAGGTGGTGCCACCTGGTGGCAAAATTTCAAATTTGTTTCTGGGTAATAACTTGAGAAGTGCTCATCAGATTCTTCTTAAATTTGGTATGAATATACCATGACATAAGATGTCGCTTGGCATTGCGTCCCGCCTACTTGAGCCTACAGCAGGCACCACCTTGTGTCAAAATCTAAAATTGATTTCACTCATCGGATTCTTCTCCAATTTGGTATGCAGATACCGTCCCTTGGGATTGTATTTCGCCTGTTTCTGCCTTACAGGTGGCAACACCTGACCATTGGAAAAATCCGAAATTTGTTTCCAGGCAATAATTTAACAACTGTTCAATGGATTCTTCTCAAATTTGGTATTCATATGCCATGAAATGTGGTTTGAGATTGTGTTTCGCACACTTGTGCCTACAGGTGGCGATACCTGGTGGCAAAATCTAAATTTTGTTTCCGGGCAATAACTTGAAGACCCCTCGTCAGATTCTTCTCAAAGTTCATATTTTGATACCATGCCATGAGATGGTGCTTGGGATTGTGTTTCGCCCACTTGCACCTATAGCTGGCGACACCTGGTGGCAAATTTAAAATTTGGTTTCCGAGCAATAGGTTAAGGACGCCTTCAGATTCTCGTCATATTTGGTTTGCAGATAATATGCCTTGAGATTTCGCTTGGGGTTGCATCTTGGTTACATAATTCCCATGTTTCACTGCATGGAAACTATATTACAGCAGCAATCAACATTCAGTCAGCCATTCTGAGTTGATCTTAAAACTTGGGGAGGTAGAAAGACCCTTCAGCATCCAACGTCTATGAAGTAGCAGTTGCCTCCCTTACGTATCCCCTGAGACCAACAATGCTATAAAATATTGCTGCCATTTCGGCGGAGGACCTAGCATCCTCTGGCTGCTTGTTTGCATACAAATGTGAGGGTTTACCACAATGCTGGTGTTCCATTCCATACTGGAAATGATAGCTCTACACCAACTAAATACATTGTTAATAGCTTTGTCAGAAAAAGGGATTATATAGTTCACGTATCATATGACACAAAATTACACCAAGAACGTGCTCCAAACTGCACACCAATTATTCCTAACTATACATGTACATGTATTCATCAGATATACGCAATGAGATGTATAAGCTTACTTTTGAAAAAAAATGTAATCTTTATTTCAAGTTTTATATAGTTCCTCTTTCAATCCAACCTCAGCATCACTGACATAGAAATCTTATTTTTATAACAAATGTATTGTTATTTCAAATGATGTGCATTGCCAATGATGTGCAACCTCAAATGATGTGCCACCCTAAAGGGCTCAATATTTTTGTGAAGCTGCATGTTTTTTCAGGGTTTTACACATTTCTCTCTCAAACATTTGCCAAAATAATGTTCTAGAACAGTGACTCCAAGAGTTGTTTCATTCTTCTTTTATTCACAGGAAATAGTATTCTTGCAGACTGACTCAAGTAACCCAATCCACATTGTTTGTTTCATGCTAATTATACCCCCCGACACGTAGTGTAGGGGGCGTATACTGGTTTCGGCTTGTCCGTCCGTCCGTACGTCCGTCCGTCCGTCCGTAACATTTCATTTCCGGAGCATAACTTGACAACCGCTACTTGGATTCCTCTCAAATTTGGTATGTAGCTACCTTACCATGAGACCTCGCTTGGGATTGCGTTTGGCGCATGTGCGTCTACAGGTGGCGCCACCTAGGGTCAAAAGTTTCTCATGTCAGTCCGTAACATTTGGTTTCCGGAGCATAACTGGACAACCGCTACTTGGATTCCTCTCAAATTTGGTATGCAGCTGCCATACCATGAGACCTCGCTTGGGATTGCGTTTGGCGCATGTGCGTCTACAGGTGGCGCCACCTAGGGTCAAAAGTTTCTCATGTCAGTTCGTAACATTTCGTTTCCGGAGCATAACTTGACAACCGCTGCTTGGATTCCTCTCAAATTTGGTATGTAGCTACCTTACCATGAGACCTCGCTTGGGATTGCGTTTGGCGCATGTGCATCTACAGGTGGCGCCACCTAGGGTCAAAACTTTTTCTTGTCGGTCCGTAACATTTCGTTTCCGAAGCATAACTTAATTGACAACAGCTAATTGGATTCCTCTCAGATTTGGTATGTAGCTACCTTACCATGAGACCTCGCTTGGGATTGCGTTTGGCGCATGTGCGTCTACAGGTGGCGCCACCTATGGGCAGAATTTTCTCAGTTGGTCCGTAACATTCCATTTCTGGAGCATAACTTCACAACGGCTGATTAGATTCTTCTCAAATTTTGTATGTAGCTGCCATACCATGAGACCTAGCTCAGGATGTTGCATATGCGTCTACAGGTAGTAAGTTTAATATTTCACTTCCCATTTACTTCCTTTTCCTCTTCAATGTGGTTATCCAGATGACAGTAATTCGCCTATCTGTTGCAACAGCCCATTTCAAGTCTACACGGTTCTAGTGGTAACAACAGTTAGGTAAAGCACTATATGCCTGCATAACCCCATTCTCAACAATCATTATTAACATCAATTTTCTGAACAATCCATTAAACTCATCTGAGTATCGTCACGACACATGCATAGACAATCCGTTAACCGCACTCCAACCGAGCGAGGTCTCATTGTCAACTAGTTACATACCGTGCCGCCACCCATAACATGTATACTTATATTCCTCTACAAATACTCGTCAATTTCTATCAAATGTGCATCCGGGGGGTATCTTGTAGCATGCTTACTGATGATTTCCACCGCCACAATCCCATTCAGCTTACTCGTGAAACGTTAACCACCCCCATTTATCTATGCTCTTATGGGGGGTATCTTGTAAGCAGCCTTACTGATCATTTTGATCAAATGTGTGCATCCCTCAGACTATGCTCTAGTTGTCATTGTATTAAGCTACTATAGCAGTTTGTCAGAAAAGATGAATATATTTGGTCTGTGTGAAGAAAATATAATTATAAAAGGATAGAAAAAACCCCACATCCCTCTCTCATCATTTTCATTTTTCAATGAAATGCCTGTGAACCCAGAGACTATATTTATTCAGGTTTAATTGTTAAATTCACCACATATGCACTTGTAATTTAGCACATATCAATATCTATATGATCTGTCAATGATACAACTAAAGAGTGACGTTATTTATCTCCTCAGGTGAATCGTTCTCCCAGTTTTGGTACGGATGAGAAGATTGACTATGATATTAAGTCTGGGGTTATTGAGGATACATTAAGATTGTTGAACATAAAGTAAGTCTATTGTTTGTGCTTTTCTCATAACTTTGAATAGCTTCAGTACAATAGTGGATGACCATATATACAGGATGATCTATTGTCTAACCTGGTGGTGTTTATTGATATCTTGAGTTATGTTTGTACATAGATCTCAAGTAATCTGTGATGTGAGGTAGCATATTATGTTGCAATAATCGACGTTGTCAGATTTTTGCTAGATTCCATGTCGGCACATTTGAACTCTGGACACATAGCTCTAAATGATGGTTGTCACAATCAAGGGAGATAATCCTGGAAGACAAAGGCTTATCATATATGCATCAAAATAAAATGATGATGAAGATTGTACTACATATCCATTTTGTAATCAACTCAGAGCTGCTATATATGTATCAGTTTGCATGTCCTAGAGTAATATTTACAGCGTATTGAAAAAGTATGTGTAGATATCTAAATCTAGTCTCAATCAGGGGGAGTAACTTTTTTTTTGTGGATGTTCACAAATACTGATCGGCTGATTTCAGTCAGTTTTCTTCTTCAGCTACTATTTCGTAAAATACAAAGAACCAATCAGCAGTCTTGTACATGTAGCTGAACATATTCCATGATACACTGGAATTTGTAAATTACATATTTGCATTGAGTGTCATCACAATCAGGGAGGATAACTTTGGTGCAGTTTGAATTGCAATGTCTTTTCCCCCGAAGTTTGTAATATCTTGTTACTGTATGTAATTTACATCTGGTGTTTTCAGGTTATCTGACAAGAAAAGAAATATGGCTGCCCAAAAAGCTGAAGCCCAAAAAAGACTCCTCAGACCAACCAAACGAGTGGATGTCAGTGGTGAACTTCCCGAATCTGAGAAGAAACGACAGAGTATGGAGAGAAGGAAGGAGGAACTTGTATGTTTACAATATTGTACTAATAGTCTATTGAAGTTTCGTGCAATTTGTTTTTGTGTTACCTCACATTGAAGAATGTAAAACATTCTACATGCCTTAGCTAAATTACACTCTTTAACCATTCAACAAGGTATCTGTATCAAGGTATCATGTATGGCCCTAGGCACATGACCATGCCTTTTGTACAATCCCTACAAACAATACTGGCTAGAAAACATTGACCTCTGACTAATGTGTTCTGTGTTTTACTTATTGTTTGGGACTGACAAAGATACTACCATTCATACCTGTGAATTAATTTATGTAAAATTCATCTCTTCCTCACAGAAAGATCTGCTGTCACGCATAAGGAAATCTGCTACCCGTGAAGACTTTGAGAACCGATACAGCGGGAGGTTTAGACGGATATTCCCCACAGAGGACCGCCATAGACAGGAGAAGTACACCAACATCATCCTCTCCTCCTTCCAGACATTCCTCGCCAGTCGTGCTGCATCCATGCAACGGGAAATACAACTGGCTTATAACAATAAACTACGGGTAAACCATACTTACTGAAAATACAACTGGCTGATACAACAATAAACTACTTGAAATGTAACTGGTTATAACAATAAAACTATGGGTAAATCATCAATACTGAACCTCATAAACTTCAGCTTTTATCTCTCAGCCATAACTTTGTCTTGTAGTATTATCATCATCATGTACATCTGAATGTTCTCCGAGAGGTTCCTTTATCGCAAGCTTGGTATTTTGCTGGTAGATAGAATTTGAAAGTGCCTTCAGCCCCACATATGTTTTAATCCTATTCAATAACTCACTTAATTCTTATTAATATGTATAACCCATGAAAACACGTTGATAGTGATGTTGTTTATTGCAGGAACAAGATATATTGGACATGATAGCTGAGTGTGAGGCAGAGGACAAAGATGGGAAAGGTGTTACTGTACCTAGACAACGGGGTCCAAAGGTAGGTTAAACAACGACATGGTTGTCATGATTGCCCAAGTTGATTTATTATTGAAGGTGCGCTGTATGAGGATATAAACAATAAATAAAGATTATAGAATCACATGGGCTGTATTCTGTGTGGAGCTAATACTGGTACTAATCAGTGTTATTATAGAGTAATGGAACATACATAATCATCAGGTACACACAGGAACTGAAGCAGCTACAAGTAGTTTGTACAAGATCAAGTTCACTGACGCGGTCCAGATTATTTGCCATTCCAAAGTCATATTTGCTGGCAAGGTCTTATTGTTCAGCTCATTTACCAATTGCTATTATTGACAGCCATTGTCCAGTATGCCGACAAGTGTTGGTCTGCCAGGAGAGCAAGATGAGGAATTAGACGATGAGGACTTTGATGATGATGATGAGGACAATGACTCGGGATCTCCCAGCATGCACCGGGGCAGGCAGAATACCCGTTCATTTAGACCGGGCTCCGCCCACCACCGGTCACATCATGATATCCCTCGCCAGTCCAGTGCCTTGAGCTCACGACCTAACTCTGGTCAGGGGCCAGGGTCAAGGCCAGGTAGTCGGAGGTCAAGGTCACTGACCAGGCCAGGGAACTCACAAAAAGGTGGCTTCCAGTCTTCAGTGGTACGTCCTACATCACATGTATCTATATGCAGTATTATGACCAAGCATCTTTGTTCAGGGCTGTTCCAGAAAAAAGTACATGGGGGGGACAGAAGGCACTTTATTTTTGACCCCACCACCCATGTAATTAAATATAATTTTACCCCCACCACCCATATTATTGAATATAATATGTAACCCACATAAATGCCATTATGTTTATCCATCAGGCAACCACCCATGTAATTATACAACTCACAACCCATACGTAAATATATAAAGTGCCCATGTACTTTTTTCTGGAACAGCTCCCACCTAGTCCATTTAATATAGTATAGCTCCATACTGGTTATCTCCCCTGATGTGACCTACTGGGCTTGGTTTATCAGACCACTAGGTGTCTTCAAACAAAGGTTGTCAATTTATTAATAAAAAGAAGACATCATTGACGTATAATCAGTTTGAAGTTAAGCCAAAATGTGTATTATGAACAGGTTATTGATGGACTGACCAATTTATCTCTTCACCCCTACCTCCATAGTTAGAAATGATCCTACCACTGCAGGATGACAGCACTTTACAGTCTCACTTTGTTGGTTCTGATTAATTCACTGGGTTAAATTAACAGCCTGAAGAAGACTGATGCCCTGATAAACAAAGGCCAAAAAGAGCTGAAGCATAGGAATGTACAAAGATGAGACATATTGACCAATCAAGTGGACTCCCCAACATCTGTACAATATTTTTCATATATTCCTAATGTTAAGAGTGTGAGTAATCTATTATCCACACACTGCACTTGATGTGCTTTCCCTCTATCTCATGTTTGGGGTGGGGGGGGGGACCCCAATATCTACGTTAAAAGAAGATGGGGCTGAAATCCTTGACAGAGTTTATAAACTAGATTTATACACAAACAATTAACTGATTCACTGGAATTGTTGTCCAAAAGAAATTTGATCTAATGAATACAAAGTTCTTTTCATATTCCACGATATATAACATGCCCAAGTTTAATAATGTGTTGGAAACTGGTACCTGAATAACTCCACTTCCAATAAATGACTTGGCATTGGTTGGTAATTATTAAAACATAATACATTCCCAATACAAATGTAATCATTGGTAACTTGGCCAGGTAAATATGGCCCAGCATTACTGAAATAAGTGACAGTCACTTGAGAGAATACACCCACAGTATTCTAACTGCAGCTTGCAGCTGGAAGATCAACCGATGTCATGATGGGTGCGACTCACAATACGAGCTTGGATAATTAAAAACCTCATATTCCATAGATTAATATACCGTGAAGTAGGGTTGGGATACTTATCACTCCGTTTAAACTGATTTTAAATGGTTATCAGTAATATATTGAATGTTTTAGTTCAGAAATTTAACATTTGGTTTATTTTAATAGGATGACTCTTTCCTGGCATCTGTGGTACAAGAGCGGGAGGATGAACTGAACAACAAAACACTTTATGCCTTGAATGATATGAGGATAAAATTCCCTGGGAAAAGTGACAATGAAGCGGAGTGGATTCTAGACAAGGTAGGAAATATGACATAAAATATGATCACGTTACAAGAGTAGGATACACCCCTCCCATGTTATCGTATTGAGGTGGAATTTCTTGAATGTATTGTGGAGTACAGCTTGACGAGGCATGATGAATCTGAGGCTGTAAAATAATATTCGCCAAATGTTCAAGCAGAAACAAGACTTATGTGGCTGTTTCATATTTATTTCAGATTTTTATAGTTGCGTATTGTAACACAGTTGCAAGGAATTATCGGAGAAGGAGAAATGAAATAATACAAAGGGATATTACATAGTCTAATGTTCCAATATATCAGTATTTATCAGGACTACTTCTATGTTTCAGTTACATGAGAACTGGAAGTTTCACAAGCCACGGATAGCCTCCTACTGGCTGGTAAAACTGGACTCCATCAAGAGAAGAAAGGTAATTAAACTGTGTCTGTTCATTGTTATATGATGGACACTTGGCCATATCTGAGGTCTTGGAATATGCTCAAACAGCTGATCAGTGTCCAGGATAATAGGACCTGTGGGCACTCTTGTGTCCTGGCACATGTAGGCACTGTCGTGATGTAACTGAAAACGACATTAAATCATATATGTCAATCATCATAGTATCACATTTCCGTCTGTAAAATATCATTAAAAAGTGTTGATACAAGTGACTTTGTCAAAGCTATTCTAAGAATGGGCTTCTTGAGATCAAATCAAAATTTACTGTGTGTCCTCACTGTGATCAGTAAAATCACTTTGTAAACAAACCTCTGATATTCTGTGACAGATTGACAAGTCACTGTCATAAATTTTTCCTTCAACATTCAAAATGCATAATTTATACTCTGCATGTTTGAGCAGCTAGTCATTTCATTCTGTTATTAAATGTTGAGCGTATTTTTCTTGACTCGCATTGACCAGGTAATAGACATTGTGCGCTCCAATGTCCGTGCAGTGTTACAGAGGACGTGGCGATGCCCTGATATTGACACTCTCCGCCTCAACAGGATCCTTAACCGGGTGTTCAACCGTCTACTCTGGAGTCATGGACAAGGACTGTGGAACTGCTTCTCAACTACTGGGTAATTAATCTCTCAATTATTACCTTCTTAAAAACTGGGTAATTAACCTCCC
Organism: Hanleya hanleyi; assembly: GCA_036873755.1. Classification (NCBI taxonomy): domain Eukaryota; kingdom Metazoa; phylum Mollusca; class Polyplacophora; order Lepidopleurida; family Hanleyidae; genus Hanleya; species Hanleya hanleyi. The sequence continues at coordinate 57,550 of JAVTVY010055309.1, forward strand.
AATTAATACCTTTTCAACAACGGGGTGTCATTCACTTAATACCTTCTCAGCTATGGGGTCAGTAAACTTCTAGTTGGTTCAGCACACATCCTATTTCGGTGGAGAGCCTGTATGAAAAACATGATATTCATGGCATGGTTCATTAAACCACCAAATATGGAGTGGCCTTGTGAAGCATGAACTTCATGATTGGCTGAGATTCCGAGTGAAGCACACTAGCAGACTGATGTCAGCGTCTAACTCCTGTGACCTCTGCTTTGAACAGAGTAAAGCAAGCTGCGGAATGTCATCAATGGATTAATATGTTCGGCAAAGTCATTTACCTCGGCTCATATCATCAGCAATGGAAGGGAGAGGGTAGGCCTGGTAGCAAGGCTGATATTCACGGAAGTTTCGCCAATCCTCCCCATAACAATACCATTCCTGATTTGTTATCACTACCCAGAAGAAACCGCTAGTCTCTCCCACATGGTCCCATAATTCATGTAGTGCCCTTGTGTATTGTACGCCCAAGAATTAAACTGGTCACTGCTCGCGAAACGTTGGGTTCATCTTTCGCGAAACGTTCGCGAAAGCATGTGCGAAAGGTTGATAATAACTTACGATGATTTCATATTTATTTCAAAGCTTTCGCGAAAGGTAAATACCTTTCGCGAAAGATAGGTCACGATCGTAACTGACGTAAAGCGATCCGTATTTGACAAGACAAGATGACAACAAATGCGGGAGTGTTGGATCTTCTTATGCGGGGTATGGTTTAGGACCACTATTTTCGATTTCACCCAGCAAGAAATTCCTGCAACAAAATTGAGTTTCAGGAACGAAATAGGCAGAAAATACAGTCTACGAAGCAAAAGAAAATCTCCACTCACGTTGTCTTTGTTGTTGTTGTTGAAAAGGCCATGTGCGTATCGAATACGGCACAGCTAAACGTTTTGTGCCTTACTTCCCTAGTTTTAGTGAACGCTTCCAATTCGATTCGTCGGGAACCATGCAATGCATTTCTTTATGCTAGAAAGTATGGGTTTGCGATTAATACGAACGGGTCACGGGGTGGAAGTTTCCAAACGACCACGAGGGATGACAGCTACAACGCCTGACAGAACTGCGCAGCAGAGAGATGTGTGCCAGCAGTCAGCCGTCATCATTTTTCGTCTACATCCCGTACTGTTTCGTTTCAACACGAAATAAAAGGTGAAATGTCCACCTATACCAAGGATTGACAATACATCAAAACCAAACGTACAAATTGTCTGAATAAAAAAGTTTCACGTGTGCAAGACGAGAGCTGCAGTCAATCATGATCGGGTTGTCTAGAGCATTGACTGGTCTACGGTTGAGCTTGGTATTTATTATGGCCGTCTTGAATTTACAGCCGTTTGGTTTCCTTGCATGTACAACGTTTTCGGAAATTGCAAATTTCATTCTCGTAGGATACATTTTCTGCAATAAAATGCAATTCAAGGAAAATTTAACACTTTCATTTCAAATTGTGTCGGGGGAATTTCAAATTCAAGTCTTAGAAAAAAAAAGAAGAAAAAAAATGCCTAAACCACTCTTTATTAATCACACCAATTTTCCTCTAGAATTATATCATATCTCGTTGATTTGAATCATTATCTTGGAACAAAATGCCGCTCTCTGCCACTGCAATATAAATGCATCCCGTTAAAGATGAAAACTTAAAAATAATGAGTGTTTATTCTTCATGTGATGAAAACTTTAAAAAAATGAGTTTTTTACCCCTCGGCCAAAATTTGGCCGAAGGGTATTGTCGTCGTCATGTACGTCTGTCCGTCTGTCCGTCTGTCCGTCCGTCCGTCCGTCCGTCTGTCCGTCACACCTTTCTCGTTACCAAGATATCTTTAGAACGACTTACCCTAGGCACACCAAACTTGCAGTGCACATCCGTATGCTCGTGACCCAGAACTCTATTGAATCTGGACCTGATTGGTTGGAAACTTTGGTGGCCATCTTTAATTTATGCGAAACCATCACAGCTTTCTTGTTACCAAGATATCTTTAGAACGACTTACCCTAGGCACCCCAAACTTGCACTGCACATCCATATGCTCATGACCCAGAACCCTATTGAATCTGGACCTGATTGGTTGGAAACTTTGGCGGCCATATTTAATTTATGCGAAACCATCACAGCTTGCTTGTTACCAAGATATCTTCAGAACGACTTACCCTAGGAACACCAAACTTGCACTGCACATCCATATGCTCATGACCCAGAACCCTATTGAATCTGGACCTGATTGGTTGGAAACTTTGGCGGCCATATTTAATTTATGCGAAATCATTAATCTTGTGTATCTTAGGTACCATTTCTCTGTTCAGTGTGAAACTTGGTATAGATCATCGATGCATCAAGAAACTTCAAAGGAATGACCAAACCAGTTTCCCTGATTCGGTGAAAACCTTAGCGGCCATCTTTAATTTATGCAAAATCTTTAATGATATATATCTCTGATACCATTCAAGTGTTCTATACGAAACTTGGTATACAGCATCGATGTATCAAGAGACCTGCAATGTATAACCACATCAGTTCCTCTGAGTGGCCGGAAGGATGGGCGGCCATCTTTAATTTATGCAAAATCATGAATGATCTCTATCTCTGATACCGTTCGAGTGCTCGATGTAAAATTTGGTATATATCATCGATGCATCAATAGACTTACGATAAATGACAGTTCTGGCATTTCTGATTGGGCGGAAACCTTGGTGGCCATCTTTAATTTATGTAAAACCTTTAATGATGTATATCTTTGATACCATTTCAGTGTTCTATATGAAACTTGGTATACAGCATCGATGTATCAAGAGACTTGCAATGAATAACCACATCAGTTCCTCTGAGTGGCGGGAAGGATGGGCGGCCATCTTTAATTTATGCGAAATCATTAATGATCTCTATCTCTGATACCGTTCGAGTGCTCGATGTAAAATTTGGTATACATCATCGATGTATCAATAGACAGTTCTGGCATTTCTGATTGGGCGGAAACCTTGGTGGCCATCTTTAATTTATGCAAAATCTTTAATGATGTATATCTTTGATACCATTTCAGTATTCTATATGAAACTTGGTATACAGCATCCATGTATCAAGAGACTTGCAATGAATAACCACATCAGTTTCTCTGAGTGGTGGGAAAGATGGGCGGCCATCTTTAATTTATGCGAAATCATTAATGATCTCTATCTCTGATAATTTTCAAATGCTCCATGTAAAATTTGGTATACATCATCGATGCATCAACAGAATTATGTAATGAATACCGGTTTCTCTGATTGGACGGAAATGTTCGAGGCCATTTCTAATGGCAAAATTTTTCATAATCTGTATATTTGTCACTTGACTGCTTGGTGTTCCTGAAGTCTTGCTTCAAATTGAATACATTATGTTTGGCTGGCGCCCAGAGCCGAGGGGTTTTCAGATGCGCAGCTTCGTATTAATTCATAAGATGAAAACTTTCAAAAAATGACTTTTTGCAGACATTCGGGCGTGCTGAAAAAACTGAGTTAGTTCTGTTGAATTTGGAAACTGAGTAGATGATTTTTTTTGTCAAGAATAACCCCTGTTTCGCCAATGAAGCAATAACATTTTTTAATGTCTGCTCAGAGTTGTTTCCCCTCTTCATAGCAACTGGACACGCCTCTTATGAACGGCTGGCTGACGCCATGTTTTAGATCGGACTTCATGCACTGCGAAGTTCATTTGGATGTGAAAGATTTCAGTTACAAAAACAAGCCATACAGCACAATGAACTCAAATAAGGGGCAGATTATGCGACTTTTTGACTAGATGAATACGGTGATACAGCTCCCGATTTTACGATCTCGATTTTGGGTGAATCACAGTTTGCTCATGGACTGACGAAGAAAACCGGTAGGCCTATGTACGTCGTCGTGATTTTATAGTTGCAATTCATTCGCAAAATAAGGCATATGGACCTAATTAATGCCATTAAAAACAAAACACACGAGCAAATGAAAAATAAATAGTTGACAGACAAGAATATAAACATTTTACGACATGTATTTCCTCAAACATCGTTCGTGTATTCCTTTCGCGAAAGGTTCAATTCTGACATTTTCTCGCGAAAGGTATGGCGAGAGGTACTGGCGAATCGTTCGCGAAACGTTCGCGAACGGTTCGCGACATTTTTCGGCTATCCTTCGCGAATTTGACCAGTTTAATTCTTGGGTGTACTGTTATGGTGAATTGATGGTAACATGCCATTGGTGCTATTTCTTTATTCATGGAAATGTTGTACATATGTTGTCCAATCAGAGAATATTTAGAAAGCAAGCAGCATCACCATTGCCTGACAGCAAGCCTCCTCTTCATCCTTGGTCATTGTGAATGAAATAATAACGGGTACATCATGTCACAATAGTCATTTTTACCAGAGTTATCTCCCATGTATTATTCTGCCAATATGGTGTGGTGTTATGCATCAGATAAAGGCTGTTATCTCGTGAAATATTGTTGGAATGACAAAATTTTGGAACATGACGTGCAAAACCCCCAGCCCAACACTATCCTTAAACAGGGTGATGAAAAATGTTGTATGGAAATATCTGGTATAATCATTGACATAGACCTCAACTTTTTCATCGCAAAGTTGGTCATCTTTCCATCTGTTTAACATAGGATTCCCAGATTTAAGGATTATTGAATGTTCTTTATCAATAATATATTTACTGTTCAGAAACTCGTGGGAGACGATATTCAGCAAGAGCTCAGACCATATTTCAGAGACAGAAATGAACTGTTGTCGACGTATTGTCCAGCTGTGCCGAGATTGTCTACTCATCGTCTACCAGTTTGCAGCAGAGGCAAAGACGGCTGCTGCTGCCACGACATCAGACAGGGGACAAGAATCGCCCGCTACTGGGTCAGTTACTGTATGTACATGAATGTCTGATCAATCTATATGTACTTCTTCACTCTCAGAATTTTAGGGATTATTTCAAGGATGCAAGAGTTAGTGGATAGAAATTACAATCAGTGGTATTCTTCCATAACTAGGAAGGACAACCCAGAAAATGTAGAAATATTCTATCTGATTTTGGAGAAAATGTCACCAAAGCTGTGTATGTACATAGACATTATCATGCAATTGTATGCGTAATTCCTGAAGAACCATTGATACTTTGAATTGAAATTCAGACCAATTAAGGATTGACACCTTGGAGATACATTGTACTACTGCAGTTCTCACTGCCATCATAACCACCAAGCTACAATTGATCATCCCTCGCTCCTTCTGCACAGTATAAATGTAGAACCTTTCTATGGATTTAGTTCAGATTTGGAGGGAATATTTGTATGATTTTTGCGGCCTGGGAGATATCCTACAGTTCCTGCTCTGTCTCATCGTAAAATTTCCAATATGGCCAGGCATGCATCATTCCTGGTTTCAGTTAGTGCAGAAAGATTTTCATGGCCTTATCCAGGGCCTTTGTGATATCTGTGAAGGATATGGACATCCAACTCTCCAAACCCAAGCCCCACCTTTCTCTCTTGCAATCACGGCTTGAATTAGATCCCTCCAATTTGGAATTCCCATGTACATGATGTAAGGCTGAGATACTGAGACATTTATATCCGTCCCAACCAGACAGCAATGAGGTAGTTAAATCAGTGAGTAGGGTTGACTGAGAACCATCTCATGTTTCTCCACTCTGTTTGAAAAGAGAGTTTGGAAAAATTGAGCATACTATACAGGCCTACGTGCATCTGACAACATGTAGGTCAACCCAGGCATGCCTTGCCAGCTGTGAAGTGTAAGACTTGTTTGTCCATGGTATATATATGGACGTCTCACATGTTGTAAGACATGTTGGTATCGTGACGTTGATTTGTCTACGAAACTATCTTACATGTTTTCGGGAGTGGACTCGGGTGTGTTAACATGACTGTATTACATGTACTGCTCAGCTCAGGAACTCAGACAAACACAGTATATGTGATATGGATGAAATATGTTTTAATCAATCAATCCATATCAATTTTGTATGTAAATCTGCAGATAAATGAAATGCTTTCAATTTTGGTACTTTGATAATTTCGTAATAATTTTAGCCTGCCCGAAAATGACATGCCTGGTGGGCTGTCATCATGCCCTGGAAACAGCCGGAGCATGGCTCTAATGTTGGGTTGGGAAGAACATGACTGCAGTACCTGTTTACAATAGATAAAGATGCAGACTGCAGCTCATGTCTTCCCTCAGTGGCAGTTGGAACAGAAGAGGACATGCACATATATACTTTGCATGATAAATACATAAGATTGTTGACACGTGGAACATACCCTCGCCACAACACAATACCAAAATAATCTTTGACACACTAAACATCTATGAAAACCCAGCCACTGCATAAATGTCATATTTTGGACCATATGTCGATATGACACAAACAGATATAAGGAGATCAATAGAAAGGGCGTATGTTCTCAAATACTCTAGGAAATAGTGATGTGGCGATGAAGCATATCCATTGTGTCAACAAACACATATATGTTAGATCAGTTGACCAAAAAGGCAAATTAAGTATTCAAATACTCTTACTTGAAATTATTCAAATCTGTTAATGTTTATAATTAACAAATCAAATCTTTAGTTTGAATATAGTATAAACATTAACTCAAAAAGATCTATGACAAACAATGTATTGAGATCTGCTGTGTCATTAAATACCCTAAAACAACAGAGTTAGGCAGGCAATGCCTCCATGGAACAACACACATTACAAAGGGAGAATTCAAATCCCCTCTGAGCCTAAAATATAACATAGAATAAACCTAAACACTGATCGACGCATGGTAAAGCAAGTTACCAACACCCAGCAGCTAGTAACAAACATCACCAAACAGTGCAAGATTCGTCTCTAAAATTTAGATTATGCTCAAATATATGACATCCGTTAAAAACAAAGTTTCAAATAACTTTGCAGCTAAATCTGCCTAGTTAACACAGCAAAATCTCAACACACCGCTGCACTAAACCCTTAACAAGTCAATTGCAAATACTGTTTACTCAACTTGAAAATAAGTAAACTTCTCTCACCTGTTTAGAAAAGATAAAGATGCAGACTGCAGTTCATGTCTTCCCTCAGTGGCAGTTGGAACAGAAGAGGGCAATATGCCATGTGCTCAGTAGTCTTGAAGGCAAAATCACATGACCTCTATGTAAACAGATGGGGCTCTCCCGGGGCTCTGTACAGGGGGAGACCCATATATCTACTTTAAACTAGTAAACAATCAGAGACTAAACTGACCAGTCTCTGAGGGGTTACATTGAGACGTCCATATATATACCATGGACAAACAAGTCTTACATGCAGATTATTCTACAGTAACTGACTGGATACATTTTTCATCTGTCTGGTATGCAGATTAATGCTTCTTGTGTTGAATTGATCAAAATCAATAAAAACATGAAGCTGCGCTATCGAAACCCCTCGGCTCTGAACCCCAGCTATTATAATGTAAGGGTGTCTCTACCAATTGATTGGCTTGTGGGAAGAAATATTTACCCCTGGTATTGTAAGTGTACTTTCTTTGAAAAAAAAGAAAAGTTTTCCTCCCTTAAATTAATTTGTTTCTGGAATAAATTGAAAGAGCTGTATCGATGTCTCACTAAAACAACAGTACACATGGCTAGATAAATACAGTACATGTATACTAAATGGCACATGTATGTCATTTTCAAAACAGATTTGCAAGCATTCTTTGCATTGTCTAAGAAAATAAATCAATAAATCAGTCATCCAATCAATAAATAAATGTGATAGTATACTAACATGATATAGAAATAATATGCAAACTTAACATTGGAATTAGTGGATTTTGTTAGACAAGGGGCATACTTTCTGACACGACTCATTTTTGATAGGCATCTAGTGTCATTTTCAAAACAGATTTGCAGGCATTCTTCGCATTGTGTAAGAGAATAAATCAATAAATCAGTCATCCAATCAATAAATAAATGTGATAGTATACAAACATGATATAGAAATTATATGCAAACTTAACATAGGAACTAGAGGTTCCGCTTTGACCCTTGAGTTGCCGCTCCGGCATGAAGCCTATGCTGGTTGTTTTTTTGGGCAAAAACATACGTCTCCCCCAACCTCCCACCTTGCCTTGAATGGGCACATAATTTAAGGGAAAGTGCTATAAAATGAATGTAGCAATAAGTATCTTAAACAAAGCTGCGTATCTAAAAATATTAATTACAAAGAAGCGATTTTCATTGTATATACATGTACAAGTAGATGAACGGTTGGACGGACATCGGACACAGATGAATGCATGCACACATACACTAAAACCTGATCAAATGCGGGGGCTATCCCAATGAAGCTTCCATCCAAGTTTGGTGAAATTCCATCCAATAGTTCTCAAGGTATCTTGCAGACAAAGCCTGTATATACATGTACAAGCAGATGGACGGACGGACGGACACCGGACGAATGCAGGCACACACACCAAAACCTAGTCAAATGAGGGGCTATCCTAATGAAGCTTCCATCCAAGTTTGGTGAAATTCTGTTCAGTAGTTCTCCAGATATCTTGCAGACAAGCCCTGTATATACATGTACAAGTAGACGGACGGACGACACCGGACATGGATGAATGCATGCACACACACCAAAACCTAATCAAATGAGGGGGCTATCCCACTATAGCTTCTATCCAAGGGGAGTGAGATTCCGTCCAGTAGTTCTCAAGATATCTTGCAGACAAGGCCTGTACATACATGTACAAGTAGACGGACGGACGGACACCGGACATGGATGAATGCACGCACACACACCAAAACCTAATCAAATGAGGGGGCTATCCCACTATAGCTTCTATCCAAGGGGAGTGAGATTCCATCCAGTAGTTCTCAAGATATCTTGCAGACAAGGCCTGTACATACATGTTCAAGTAGATGGATGGACAGACGGACACCGGACACGGATGAATGCACGCACATACACCAAAACCTAATCAAATGAGGGGGCTATCCCAATGAAGCTTCCATCCAAGTTTGGTGAAATTCTGTCCAGTAGTTCTCCAGATATCTTGCAGACAAGCCCTGTATATACATGTACAAGTAGATGGACGGACGGACAGACACCGGACATGGACGAATGCACGCACACACACCAAAACATAATCAAATGAGGGGGGCTATCCCACTGAAGCTTCCATCCAAGTGTGGTGAAATTCCGTTCAGTAGTTCTCAAGATATCTTGCAGACAAGGCCTGTATATACATGTACAAGTAGATGGACGGGCGGACGGACACCGGACACGGATGAACGCATGCACACAAACCAAAACCTAGTCAAATGAGGGGGCTATCCCAATGAAGCTTTCATCCAAGTTTGGTGAAATTCCATCTAGTAGTTCTCCAGATATCTTGCAGACAAGCCCTGTATATACATGTATAAGTAGATGGACGGACGGACGGACACCGGACACGGATGAATGAAGCCACATACACCAAAACCTAATCAAATGAGGGGGCTATCCCAATGAAGCTTCCATCCAAGTTTGGTGAAATTCCATCCAGTAGTTCTCCAGATATCTTGCAGACAAGCCCTGTATATACATGTACAAGTAGATGGACGGACGGACGGACGGACGGACGGACACCGGACATGGATGAATGCACGCACACACATCAAAATCTAATCAAATGAGGGGGCTATCCCACTAAAGCTTCCATCCAAGTGGGGTGAAATTCCGTCCAGTAGTTCTCAAGATATCTTGCAGACAAGGCCTGTATATACATGTACAAGTAGATGGACGGACGGACGGACACCGGACACGGATGAATGCACGCACATACACCAAAACCTAATCAAATGAGGGGCTATCCCAATGAAGCTTCCATCCAAGTTTGGTGAAATTCCATCCAGTAGTTCTCAAGATATCTTGCAGACAAGGCAAGGGGACGGACAGACATCCATCCAGACATCCAACCAGACAGACAGACAGACAGCACAAACACTAGATGTCTCCCCCCAACATAGTTGGGGGAGACATAATTAGTGGAGGAAGGGGCATAACTCTGCAAAATACTTTCTGACACGACTCATTTTCGATAGGCATCTAGTTCAGGTCAAGAGAAACAACTGTATCACGTTAGGATGTTGTATATGGAACGGTTCTGAAATTATCACAATAAATCATAAATGGATTTTTATTTGTAAAAAGGGGCATAACTCTGCAAAATATTGTCCAAGATGACTCATTTTCGATAGGCTTCTGATTTACGTGAAGATAAATAGATGTAACAAGTTTGGTTGCCATGCATGAAACGGTTCTGTAGATATCGCGGTAACGGATTTTATTAGACAAGGGGCACAACTCTGCAAAATACTTTCTGACACGACTCATTTTCGATAGGCATCTAGTTCAGGTCAAGAGAAACAACTGTATCACGTTAGGATGTTGTATATGGAACAGTTCTGAAATTATCACAATAACAAATCATAAATGGATTTTTATTTGTAAAAAGGGGCATAACTCTGCAAAATATTGTCCGAGATGACTCATTTTCGATAGGCTTCTGATTTACGTGAAGATAAATAGATGTAACAAGTTTGGTTGCCATGCATGAAACGGTTCTGTAGATATCGCGGTAACGGACGGACGGACGTACATACGGACGTACGTACGGACGTACGGACAGCCGTACATGATGACAATACCCCTAGGCCAAAGTTGGCCGAGGGGTAAAAACTGTACATGCGTGTCATACATTTTGAATTGAGTGCACATGATTTGAGCCAGTGGTGATGAAAAACAGTTTCTTTAAAGAGTATCACACTTGCAATTTTTCAGTGGGGGGTAGGGGATGGGCTAGCTGTCTGGTTCCGCCACCCCTGCTACTGAAATAATTATTTGAATGAAAAGTTGACGAAATGATGCATATTTACACAACAGTGGGTCATCCACTTGCTGTCATTTCTACATTTAGCCTGTTTAGGGCAGATACCTGATGGTAATTTGAAGAAAAATTTGGGGGTTATTCAATTATAACCGCTCTGATCATAAGGTATTCCCCCTTGTCCATATGGTATAAAGCCCCATTCCCCCCCATCCACCAACCTAGCATCTGCTATGGTTTGAGACTAGTTAACTGTCGTCACATTCAAAAGAGATTACTCCAGGTCTTCATTGTTGTGAATATATACCAGATGTAAATGTTATTTTACAGAAGTACCTCTTTGTAGATATGTATGTATGTATGACATTTTGAATTTTAAGGTAGGTGTTGATGAATCCTGTGAAAATCAAATTACAGTCTCAACTGCAGTCACATCTCCTACATGTACATGCCTTATCTATATATCCTTGAATTAGAAACATGGCATTGTGACTAATGTCACAAGACCTACGAAGTAGGGTAGGCATTAGGACTCAGACGCGCACTGAACTCTTGGAAATCCCCCTGCGCCAAGTTGAAATCCTGCCTATATTAAGATGAGCACAGCCCAAGTCGGAATCACCAGAAAGTTTTATCAAAAGTAGGTCAGGTCAGAACTTGTTGGTAATTAACAGTCCCCTAATGCACCTTCATGTAAAAAATCAAGGTTCTAATGTCAACAGTTCTCCTTATGTTGCTGACGAAAGGATTCGGATGGAGTCCCTGACTACCGGACAATTTGCAGATGGTAGCCTACTTCGTAGGAATTATGGGATTATTTCACGCAAACCTGAAAATAGTCTACTCTGTACAATATCTTGTTATTGGAGTTGGGTACTACATGTATGTAACCAATTAAATTAATTATGAATAACAACTTTTTTGCTTATTAGCTGATTGCCACATCTCCATGTTAATGATGAAATAAGCTATTTGAGAGGTATTCTAGAAGTTGGGAAGGGAGTTATCGGTATTCTGGTTTAAAAAATATGTTAGTAACTGCAGCGGAGAATGTAACAACTAATAAACAAAGATGTTTATCAGTATAATTGGGAGAATTATTCTGATCTAAAGTACTACCAAGTCAAGGTAGTTTGTTGGTGAGATCCAAACTAATATTTTGGTAAAAGAAAATCTCAACCATTCTTGGTGAAGTCATCTGGCATGCTCATTGGTACAAGCTAATCGAAGCAATTCATCATTGTAAGCCGGAAAAGTTGTGATTGTTGGTTGGTAAAAGCATGCACCCAGTAAATTACGAGTTTATCAACATCTGGTCTGCAAGTTGTCCATATTTTATTCAAATGTGATTTATTTATATATGTATGATGGCATTAACTTGTTGAATTAGATATTCCTGTTCACTGCCAAAAATATGATCAATAAACTGTGTTCAGATATTTTGTTGATATGTTGAATACACGATGTACATACATAAATGTCTTAGTTGTCATTTCCATCACCTCTTTCTGTTTTAAGCTGTGGCTCCAGTTTCCGTTGCTTGGCGAAATGACACCTGGACTCACCCAAATCAAGTTCTGTTATATGATTTTAGGACATTTCATGCTAGCGACTTTCCTGAAGATCACTCTCCCGCTTTTCAAATGGAAAGAGTAGGTTACGTGACATAGGTTTTTACTCTGAAAAATTCCACTTCCACAAACCAATGCCTAATTCCCTATTAGGTACCATATCAAACTTCTTATCACAGGAAACATTCTGGTCCCATGATGCATGTCCTACTCCCATGATTCTGCAGTGTTGTCCATACCCTATATTCTGTTCGAATTGGTGGCATTCAGACGTCTTTATCAAGTGCTAAATGTGATTTTAAATTGTCTGTGGTTGTTCGTTTGATGTTCTCAGCTAGACATATGTAGATGCATTTATCATTCGCCTTAACTGTCAGTCGATTGGCTGACTATTCCTTTCAAATGCTTGCCAAGAACAGTAAAATTTTACATATCACCAAGTTGAGACAGTATCTCCATGAGCAATCATCTACAATCGCAAATTACTGAGATTGCCTGATATACAGTGTGAAGATCAGCAAGATAACGTGTAATTTCGGATCTCTAGTGTATTGCCATTGTTTTATGACTGATACTCTATACCAGTTACAATGAAGCCTGGCCGAAGTGTTGGTCATTAATGTCTCGGAGAGATTTCTAATCCGACTTAAATTTAACGACATGTATTTGTCAACCCTATCGTCATACAATTAAGGAAGATATTTTCTTCCCACATACCAATTTATGCAATACACATGTATACATGGAAAGGTTCTGTTCTTGTTCACACATCGTCTTCATTCTAATTGAAATAATGGCTTTCTCATGTAATGGATGTGGTCAGGCGATGCCCACTGAAGATGACATTGCAAAATTTGCAACATGCGCAGTTATTTTTGTATCGGTAATAGCTGCTGTGGAGGTGCCGTTCATGTCCCAATGACAAATTTAATCTGTGTAGGGGGTCTATGGGTTGGGTTCGGTGATGATTATTGATATTGTTACTGACATCTTTGAAACTCCACCTCAACATACTGTTAATTCACAAGAATAGTTGAAATTTGGGACTTCGAGTGTTGACCAGGTTCATGTTAGTCTTCCAATTATGTGTAGGCCCCGCTCTCATGGTGCAGATCCACCTTCTAAATTATGCATATATTGTTGGCTTACAGGAACGCAAAACAAACAGGTTGTGTTGATTGGTCAAGTTTATGCAAGAGGAGTCACTTCATTCAGAGACTTACTTGAGATTGACAGCCGTTGTTTGGAAAATTAGCTGCTGCTGCCATGAAGACTTCTGGTACAGATGACCTGGTAGTAGCACCTCACTTGGATGTGAATGCTTTGATGACTTCTGGTACAGATGACCTGGTAGTAGCACCTCACTTGGATGTGAATGCTTTGATGACTTCTGGTACGGATGACCTGGTAGTAGCACCTCACTTGGATGTGAATGCTTTGATGACTTCTGGTACAGATGACCTGATAGTAGCACCTCACTTGGATGTGAATGCTTTGATGACTTCTGGTACAGATGACCTGGTAGTAGCACCTCACTTGGATGTGAATGCTTTGATGACTTCTGGTACGGATGACCTGGTAGTAGCACCTCACTTGGATGTGAATGCTTTGATGACTTCTGGTACAGATGACCTGGTAGTAGCACCTCACTTGGATGTGAATGCTTTGATGACTTCTGGTACAGATGACCTGGTAGTAGCACCTCACTTGGATGTGAATGCTTTGATGACTTCTGGTACAGATGACCTAGTAGTAGCACCTCTGACACTTGGATGTGAATGCTTTGATGACTTCTGGTACAGATGACCTGGTAGTAGCACCTCACTTGGATGTGAATGCTTTGATGACTTCTGGTACAGATGACCTGGTAGTAGCACCTCACTTGGATGTGAATGCTTTGATGACTTCTGGTACAGATGACCTGGTAGTAGCACCTCACTTGGATGTGAATGCTTTGATGACTTCTGGTACAGATGACCTGGTAGTAGCACCTCACTTGGATGAATGCTTTGATGACTTCTGGTACAGATGACCTGGTAGTAGCACCTCACTTGGATGTGAATGCTTTGATGACTTCTGGTACAGATGACCTGGCAGTAGCACCTCACTGGATGTGAATGCTTTGATGACTTCTGGTACAGATGACCTGGTAGTAGCACCTCACTTGGATGTGAATGCTTTGATGACTTCTGGTACAGATGACCTGGTAGTAGCACCTCACTTGGATGTGAATGCTTTGATGACTTCTGGTACAGATGACCTGGTAGTAGCACCTCACTTGGATGTGAATGCTTTGATGACTTCTGGTACGGATGACCTGGTAGTAGCACCTCACTTGGATGTGAATGCTTTGATGACTTCTGGTACAGATGACCTGGTAGTAGCACCTCACTTGGATGTGAATGCTTTGATGACTTCTGGTACAGATGACCTGGTAGTAGCACCTCACTTGGATGTGAATGCTTTGATGCCTTCTGGTACAGATGACCTGGTAGTAGCACCTCACTTGGATGTGAATGCTTTGATGCCTTCTGGTACAGATGACCTGGTAGTAGCACCTCACTTGGATGTGAATGCATTGATGCCTTCTGGTACAGATGACCTGGTAGTAGCACCTCACTTGGATGTGAATGCTTTGATGCCTTCTGGTACAGATGACCTGGTAGTAGCACCTCACTTGGATGTGAATGCTTTGATGCCTTCTGGTACAGATGACCTGGTAGTAGCACCTCACTTGGATGTGAATGCTTGATGACTTCTGGTACAGATGACCTGGTAGTAGCACCTCACTTGGATGTGAATGCTTTGATGACTTCTGGTACAGATGACCTGGTAGTAGCACCTCACTTGGATGTGAATGCTTTGACTTCTGGTACTTCTGGTACAGATGACCTGGTAGTAGCACCTCACTTGGATGTGAATGCTTTGATGACTTCTGGTACAGATGACCTGGTAGTAGCACCTCACTTGGATGTGAATGCTTTGATGACTTCTGGTACAGATGACCTGGTAGTAGCACCTCACTTGGATGTGAATGCTTTGATGACTTCTGGTACAGATGACCTGGTAGTAGCACCTCACTTGGATGTGAATGCTTTGATGACTTCTGGTACAGATGACCTGGTAGTAGCACCTCACTTGGATGTGAATGCTTTGATGACTTCTGGTACAGATGACCTGGTAGTAGCACCTCACTTGGATGTGAATGCTTTGATGACTTCTGGTACAGATGACCTGGTAGTAGCACCTCACTTGGATGTGAATGCTTTGATGACTTCTGGGGACGATATTCGAGGTATGAGTGTCACTCCCGGTTCCATTTCCCAGCCGACTTGATCAACATATGACAGCCTGCACTTTTCTGCTTCCACTACCCTGCCTTTCACTTCCAGTGCTGCCTTTCCGGTCCCCACTTCCTTCAGATGACCCAGCCTAACAGGGTGTGCGTGTGTTTCTTCTATCATCTACCACTTCCGGATATTGAGCTGAGCCATTATAGGTCAAGCATGCCAGATGTGAAGTATCTGGCATATGGAGTTCTGGGTGCAGCTCAACGTGATCGAGTGCGGTCATTGGGGTTTCCGTTGCAGAGGGTTTCAACCCTGAATAAGTTGATGTTCACTCCAGTACAACGCTTCGCTCGTCTTTCATGCAGGATGCCACAACAGGTTATCCATGCCCCGACTACATTTACCTCCGGATCCAGTCATGCCTGCCTACCTAGGATGATTTCCACTGCACATCTCCGATCATTACTGACAGATGGTGTTGGTTCCAAGCATCCAGTATCTACTGTTTCTTCCAGATGTTGTCGTCCTCCAGATATAGTTGTGTCTCATGACCAGACTTCCTAAGAAGCAAGACTCAACACTGTCATAATTCAAACACATGAGGCCAATTGAAGACTGGCGGTGTTTGCACCACCTCCTGCTTACAACTGCACTCATGCGCTTTTGTGTCCTGCTTCAAATTCCAGTGTTCTCAACTTGTAAGTCGCAGTGATACGAGCTCCATAAGTACTGCCAAGAAGTGCTTTCTGGCCTCCACTTCTGACAGTTCGAAGAGGAGAGATTCCAAGTCAGAACGACAGTCCATCTCCGGCCAGCAAGGCAAACATTCGTCGAATTATGATAAGCCCTACACTGGCAGTGGAATGAGGTAAGTATGTAGGCCATGTAGATCTATCTGTATGGCTGGACCTATCAATGCCCGAGTTCCTGGTTCCATCTGATCCAAGTCTTTCTGTGAGGGGAAGACTTCAACAGTTCCAGGAGAATTGGGCATTGACCAATGTGGACCTCTGGTGGATCAACGCCATCCGATTTGGGTAAAGGCTGCAGTTCAACCCCTCCTTTGAACAACTTCCACCGGTCCTACCGTCCCAGATGGGGAAGGCCAGAGCGACGATTGAGATGAGGCAGACAGCATTGTGATTGCAAAGCAGAGAGATTCACTCTGTGGGTGAAACTAAACAATCAACCATCTTCCAGTCTGTTGTTTCATCTTCATGCCTGGAAGTGCTCTGGGGTAAGCTCACTCAGGTGGGCTTTTCTCTCGCAACAACAGAGAGGATGGTGTCTTCTACAAGAGACTACCTCAGCTGTGTACCAGTGAAAATGGGAAGTTTTCCATCTGTGGAGCAAAGCTAGACAGTTTGTTTCCAACCAAGCCTCAGATAGCCGATTTATTACTCCATCTACTTCGAGACTGGGGTTTGACTCGTTGCACAGTAGAAGGCTACAGTACGGCTATTTCAGGGTTATTGAGTGGGAAACTTTAACTTCATAAGGACCTGGTAGCCTTCAAGTCAAGTCTTTCCGCTTGGACAGACGTGATGCGGAAGCTACCGAAGTGGGATTTGGGCCTTGTGAGTTATAGCGCCTCATACGTGCCCCTTTTGAACCTTTAGTACCACTGATATGAAGTTTCTTACTTACAAAACCGTATTCTGAATGGCTTTTACGACTGCAGCCCGTGTCTTGGAACTACATGCTGTCGATTTTCGTACGTCTGGTCATACTCCAGATTGCTCTAAGATTTGCATGTCCACAGTTCCAGAGTTTGTGGCTAAACCCTGCAGGGGATCAACGACACGTGTATCGGAGAGTTTATGTTTCCTGCTCTCAGACTTTCACGGCATGGAAGCAGATAATATGTTGTGTCCTGTCCAAGTTTTGGCGGTATACTTCGTTGAGAGTGAGGCATAGGCGTCAATTCCCACTACAAGCAGGAAAATATTGAAGACTTATTCTTGGCCTTCCAAGACTATCAAGTTGTGTATCCTGGCCAACCCTCTGATTCATCAGATTTTGTTAGGCTGTCAGCCCACGAAGGCTGTGCATTGGCTGCTTCCTGTGCGACATGGGCAAATACCTCCATAACACCGATTATGATGGTATATGTATGTTCCTGGAGGTCTGTTCTAACGTTCGAATCCTACCGTCTCTGGGATATGACTCTGGTTAAGTATGACTTCTACTTACTAGGACCGCTGATGGCAGCTCCAGACATTACTTTTGTGCACACTCCTGGTTCTGATAAGAACATAGCGCTTCAGCTTCTCAGACAGCTTGTAAAAGGCGACTAACTGAAGCACCCGAGCGGTCCTGTGTGTAGAATAGGACCCTACCCGTGGGGACCCGGGTGTGGAAGTAATCGGAACCAAACTTTGATATATGACTGAAAGATTGTTGAAAGCGAGCTTAAATCGTATTCACTCAACCACTCACTCACTCAAGCAATTATTAAGGATACGAGGTCGTCAGCAAGCAATTATTAAGGATGCGAGGTCGTCAGCACACTAAACCGGATGTCAATCACATATGTACATGTATATATCTGGTCAATATATTACAGCAATATCTGACAATATTACCGCAGATTTTATTCCGGCAACATTGTTGGTTGTGGCAATATTGCAGCAACATGCTTGACTGGAATGTTGCTGCAATTTTAGCTTCTGGCGACTAGTTGCAGCAATATTGCCGCAACACTTCTTGCGATATTGCAGCAACCTAATTTGCATACAAAAAGCGACATGCTGCAATATTTTTGGAGTGTTACCGCAAATTCTCCTTCTGGCAACTAGTTGCAGCAATATTGCCGCAACACTTCTGTTGATATTGCAACAACCTAACTTGCATACGAAAAGCGACACAGCAATATTGCTGCAACTAGTCACCAGAAGGCTTGTATTTTAAGGGCTGTGCAATATGCATAATTCTGTCATTTTTCAGTTTCCGTGTTCCACACGGAGATAACTCTGTGTGACTCCGCGTCATTCGAAGTTTTCTCTGTGTCAATATGCATATTTCAGTCATTTCTCAGTTTCCGTGTCCCTCCGTGTCATTCGGAGTTTTCTACACGTAGATTCCGTGTTGAATCGTCCCAATACTCCGCATAAATCCGCGTCGCCAATACGGAATCAACTACACGTATTTTACGCGTAGTTTACGCGTAGATTCCGTGTGTCACGCGGAGATCTGATCTACGGAAAATTTAATACTGCTGATCCATATGTTCAGTTGTGTTGGTCCTTGAAGGGGGGGGGGGGCGTGTATATACAGATGATGTTTATGTGAGAATTCCAAAATCTCGTATAAATATCATATGAGGTTTTATGCGAGATTTTTGAAAATCACTTATGAGGTTTATGCTAGATTTTCAAAAGCACATATTAGGATTTAGGCGAGTTTCCTGTAGCCCACTAAAATGCTCCTAATCTATAAAACCTCGCCTCATTTGCATGTTAAATTACACGTTAGTTTCACATACAAGATTCTCTTGTGAGAAATCTCACGAGAAACATACGTTAAACACGCGAGATTTTAGGTGAGAAAGTTTCGTACAGCTGATGTTGGTCGTCTATTTGGTAAGATTTGTCTTTATTTCGCAAAGATTTTCTGAAGTTAATGTCGTAGGATATTTGTAAGATGTTTATCTAGCCACAGCAGAGCTAAAAGCCGGACGAACTCCGAGAAAATCGAGTGTACAGCGCCCCCATAGAATCTGTGGGGAATTTGCGCCATTGTTACATGATAGGCTGAGTTGAACGGAGAGAGCCCAGTCGAGCGACGTTCAATATTGAACTACCGAAATTCCCCAATATCAGTTCCACGATCAGTACGTCGATATAGGCCTACCTGAAAATAAAATGCAAACAAATAAAATCAAATATAAAATTAATATTCTGACGTTTTTGCTCATATTTCGAATATAAATTTTTACACAAATGAATCTTTTGGATATTAAACAATTATTGAAATTAATAGTTATCAAGGATCACAATTTTGCTTTTCTGAATTTCTTGGTAAAGTTGCCACACGTGCCATAGTAAATGATAGTTCAATCTTGAACGTCGCTCGACTGGGCTCTCTCCGTTCAACTCAGCCTATCACGTAACAATGGCGCAAATCCCCCACAGATTCTATGGGGGCGCTGTACACTCGATTTTCTCGGAGTTCGTCCGGCTTTTAGCTCTGCTGTGGCTAGATAAACATCTTACAAATATTCTACGACATTAACTTCAGAAAATCTTTGCGAAATAAAGACAAATCTTACCTTAGACGACCAACATCAGTGAAATCCAAACGACGGTAGACTGCGCGTGCAAAAACGTTCCAAATTTACGCGCGGTTACAGGTTTTCAAAAAGTGGTATCGTGCACGGAAACGGACTGAATTGTATCTGCCCAAAAGAATTAGATACCAGCAGACAAGAAACCGCGATGGAAATATAGATAGAAACATATATATAAGTTCTCTTCCCACTCTCTCACCAAAAAAAGTAGTGGCGTTAATGAGCAAACGCTGCAATGACAGATTTAGCAATATTATATGATTTAAACATTTATTCACATAATGAACTGTACACAGCTATTTTCATATATTAAGGAGGGCAGACTTCAGACTTCAGGGCAATATTCTGGAATCAAAGCAAGTGATATTTTATGTGATCTCAATTCGCAGAATTTGCTTTTATTTCCATCGCGGTTTCTTGTCCCTGGAATGCATGTTTTTGAGCGGATTCAATTCAGTCCGTTTCCGTGCATGATACCACTTTTTGAAAACATGTAACCGAGCGTAACTTTGGAACGTTTTCTGCACGCGCAGTCTACCGTCGTTTGGATTTCACCGATATTGGTCGTCTAAGGTAAGATTTGTCTTTATTTCGCAAAGATTTTCTGAAGTTAATGTCGTAGAATATTTGTAAGATGTTTATCTAGCCACAGCAGAGCTAAAAGCCGGACGAACTCCGAGAAAATCGAGTGTACAGCGCCCCCATAGAATCTGTGGGGGATTTGCGCCATTGTTACCTGATAGGCTGAGTTGAACGGAGAGAGCCCAGTCGAGCGACGTTCAAGATTGAACTAAGTAAATGATAGTTGCAGACTGTCTTCTTTTGAGCAAAATATGTTGTGGAAACGAATGAGCGTGTTGGTGGTCGTTTTACTTTTTTAAACTTAACAAACACACAGGTTTAATTAAACTTGGTTGTTTTTAAACTTCAAGGAGTAAGATAAAACATGAAAGACAACCACGGAACATCATTGATGAACAATTCATCTTACCAGATGGGTTGTTGTTGTCGAATGTCGTCGGACGCACATCAGCCCGGCCTTTGGGTTATTCTGACCATGGAGTTAAATAAGGAGGAGAGAGCACTTGGTCAGATCAAAGTGTTCAATGTACGATTCCGCCACAGCAGGGATTCGTCGGATTAGCCTGTGTGTATTTGGGAGATTAAAGCAGGTTCGGTCATGTTCGGTAGTTGTCGGGTTCCCGCGCATGCGCCCCATCGACGTCATCAAAGCTATTATAAGTTGAGTGTATTGGAAATGTGAATTGGTACTTAGCCGCACGCTGTGCACGCCGCCGGGAAGTGTTGAGTTTGACCATGGAGGGAAAGAGAGATCACTTTGACCCAACAGTGATAGGCACATCACTTACATCGTTTCTATTATAAATTATATTAGGATTTTAAATTTTTCCAGCTTGACACTTGCTGAAAACATGTTTCATATGATGAGGTTATATGCCGGGTTTCTATCGAAAGGATACAAGCTTTCGGTCCCCGCACACAAGCGACAGGCTAACCGAAGTTGTTCCACATGCAGGTCCATTTTTCTGCCGTGAGAAAGATTATCTTCGTTGTGCTGAAGGTCTTGCTCTTGGTCAGAAAATTTCGTAAATAAGTTGTCGAACATGTATTTTCAGCTCTTATATATCAAAATTTTAGCAGCACACGCTCACCGTATACAATATAGAGGCCATATTCATTTGTAATAGATACAGGATGTGTTTATTATGCTTCCCGTTCTCAAATCCTCTTTTGGCCTCAATAATTGGGTAGAAATTATTTTTATTCACCAGGGAACCATTCCTCGTTTTCGTTAACGAGATTGTTTATTTTAGCATAATATGCTTACTTGATCTCAAGCTTTTTAAGTTAGCATAACCATGGAGTTAAATAAGTCTTATTTAACTCCATGGTATAACGTAATTAGAATAAAATGAACTGTTAATATTCGTCAGCCTATATAATAGCTATACCGATGCCCGTCAAGGACCCCGTGGGGCCAGAAGTGAACTTCAATACACAAGTATTGAAGATCAATTAGCGATTAGCACGCAGGGGGTAAAACGGCCTTGGCTGACTCATTAGTTAATAGCTTTGAGGCAGCGCAAAAGCGAAAAAAGGCCAATCTAGTGTTTACAATATTGCATTTTATCCAAATTCAGGCTTCCGGACCCTAAAATGGTAAAGACTGATATGTACTCTTTTATTTGATCTTGAACGCAAGCACAAAATGTGTCATTTTTGAAATGCGGAAATTATGTTAATTCGGCAGTGAAAATGATGTATTTTCTGTTTGTGGCAAAATTGCCCATGTATTTTAAATGGGGTTTTTGAGAATTTTTCTATCGTTTATATTTTTAGCTAGTCCAACCGGACCCTCATGTGCTATTCGTTTCCACATTCGCTGTACTTATACCAAGTTCCCTGCAAATTTTTGTCTTGTTGAGAAATGCGGAAGTTGTAGAAAAACGATAAAATATACAAAACAACAGTATGATTCCAAAGTCCTGTAACTAAGCTACGAATGGTCATATTCTGATTAATGAAATATGCTCATATTCAGTATGACTTCAAATTGCCTAATATTTGTGTTGCGCATAATTAATGCATCCTTATTTTTACGTAGAACTACTGCGCATTTTTAATTTCAACTTCCGTTGATGTTTTTCTGCGGCTAATAAGAACCAACGACTCGGTCGGCGGAATCATACATTGAACATCAAACGGACAGATCGTGACTGACGGCCATTCAGAATACAATAGCTCTGCGGGCGACCTCACGGATCAGCGACCCGCGGCTGGCCAAGTGCTCTCTCCTCCTTATTTAACTCCATGTTCTGACACATGATTCACACGTGAGATCATCACATGGCAGAAAGACTGTTGCCCAAACGTTTGTCAGACTACGTGTATAATTAAAATCATCCATTTATGACATACTGGTTGGATTCCTTGAAGAACCAGAACTGGACAGAAGTACAACGAACACCCGCCAAGAACTTTTGAAACAGCGAAATTTGGCGGTATTCTTGCAGCACGAGATCACGTGGAGCCGAGGAGTCAATCGATTGGCTGATGATGTCAACATGATCTCCATCGCGAATTTTCGCCACAACTTGATGACGAAATCAACACACAGCTACTCTCAATAACTGGTAGTTAATCACACATTAGACAAGAGGCTTAAGCGAGATCAGGGTGTGTTAATTAGCTAGCCGTACGTCCTGGAAGATCGAGCAACCAAAACGCGAAGGCGGTGACCTCACATCAGGCATGGAGTTAAATAACTTATTTAACTCCATGCATCAGGCAAGCACAATTTTCGTCAACGTCATGATGATGTTGTTCTTCGAATAGCAGAACATTCAATGATATTAAAAGATCACCTATGTCGTTGGTAGTTCATAATACATTAGAAGTTTACATTTCTGACCTCTTCTACCAACAAATGCCAAGCACTTTATTGGAAGTTCAAATGTTGTTCATTGTCAAAGACATCGCCATGTGCATCACCTTGCCAGATCAACAACAACACCCACAAACTACATTCTCAAAGAGAGCCGTGTCTACCCGCGGGAGACCAAAGCGACTCTCATGTAAACTGGTGACATTTTTGAATCTCCAATCTCAAAGCGAGGCAGCATGACATCATTCTCAAAGCGAGCCTAGACTCGTACCCAGCTCCAATTCGCTATCGCTCTTGCGTGTGAGTTGAGGGCTAGGTACGAGTCTAAAAGCGAGCCGTGTCTACCCGCGAACTACTTCCTGTATTAGATAACTCGCTTTCACGGCCAAGTATACATACCGACAATAATTTGTTCGCGATTGATATGCTCCGAAACGGAAAGGGTCATTTCCCAATTATATAGCCCACGTTATGTTTAGCAATTCGCTTCTAACTCGGCGGAGTCAGCAGGTCAGTGACAAGCCAGATAATCATACGCCGCCTACTCACCCCCCAAATTTTGGGGGGATGGCTCCCATTTACGCAACAGTACTGGCCAGCCTACATTCACGAGCAGGCACGTTCAACAGCAGGACCGTATTCACCAGCAGGACCGGAAAGATCTCCACGATGTATGGACAATAATTCTGTCCAGCTGCTTGCGGCAGCAACAATGTAACAAGATATACTACTAGACTGTTCTTCGTCCGTCAGATGTTTCTCTCTGGTGTCATATTCTGCACGTACACCAACCTATCTCTACGAGTGTCCAGCCACCCAGAAATTACAACTCTGTCGTCAATCATTTTCATTCTTAGCGTCGATTTCTTTTTATTTTTCTTGTTACCATTGGTGTTGAATACTTCGCCTGCTGGTGCCTGTCTTATTTTGGGGGTTAATTTAATGGTGGGGGGGGGGGGGGTATTAGCATTAATTTACTGGGAATGTTTATATTAGTTGTCTTTGTTTGGAAGAGGATGCGGGGGGGGGGTATATATATTTCTTTTCTTTTAGCATTCCGCAAATAGATGGAATATGACATGTAAGGTGTTAGCCATTTCATGTACATCTCTTGTATATACATAATTTTTGCCACCCAGCTGGGCCTACGTGGGCATTGTAAAGGTAGTATTGTAAAATCGTAGCCAGAACAACGAATAAATGCCCAATGGTTGGTTCCAGGGCTTAAAAAAAAAACAAAAAAAAACAATTCAGAAATTTTTTAGAAAGTGTTTTTCACCACTTTTAAGTGTTAAATGCAACATATTAAGCTGTTGCATCAAACACTTAAAAGTGGTGAAGCAACACTTTATAAATGTTTTCTCTCCTCCAACCCTCTAGATGTTAAATGTAACATTTGCGTTTTAAGGTGTACTGTTGTGCTATAGATTCAGTTAAAAACATTTCTAATTATCAAATTTCAATTAAAAAGGTAATCTTAAATGATATTCACAAAGGCTTTCATGTTTAAAATAATTTCCAGCTATCCAGTTCTGCAAATAATTTATTGATGATATCATATCTTACTATATTTCATATCTAGTTAATGAGAAATAACTTTTTATCTGCCTGGATATTTTGAAAAAAAAAATTCTGGTTCTAAGATTTGTCACAAGTAAGATACTGCGAATTGACAATGTTCACAACGTGTTTTGGAAATTGCGATTCAGATGTCGATAATAGTTTCAAAAAAGCCAGAATTGAATACGTGTGTAGTTTTCTCCGCCATTATTTTTTAAATTCGATATATTTGAACGTTTAAAAAAACAAGAAACAACACGTTTTTCAACGCAGGATAGGCTAAATAATATTCCTTGGTCGTAAGATTATGGTTATAATAAGGATATTCGAAACTGGATTTTTGATTGGAAAACAAATGGTTGATTATAGGCCGGTTGGGGGGGGGGGGAGGGAGGGTCAATATGGTCCCCTATCAAACTTTGTGTCCTAGCTATTTCTGCCAAATACTTGACAGCTGACACTCCATGACTTTGTAGCATACCATATTAAGGTCATTTTGGTCCTATTTGCATGAACCTCCGAGCAGAGGATCATGGGTAAATTCAAAATTGTGACCGTGTGGGGTGACAGGGAAGTGATGTTTTGTCATTTTTGTTCAAAAGTTTTGCTCTTCTGTGAGGAAAAGTGAGCAAAAACGATTTTATTTCACATCTATCATATGACTATTAATTACTAATTTATCTTGCAGCTTTTGCCGAGAAATGGCAAAGATAAAATAAATCGGAAAATCTGACAGAAAAATCGACAAAAAAATGAAAATGACGTCACTGTGATGTCATCACATCGGCCATCTTGGATATTTTTGCATCTCTGATAGAGCTTGACCCAAGCGTATAGTGTGGTAAGTTTCAGCCCCTAGCTCAAGGGGTAAGGAAAATATTTAAGAGAGCAGGGAGTCAGATCCCCTCCCCCCCCCACTCCCCAAGGCATTGACAGGTCCCCAAATCCCAAGGCCAGATAGGGTTAATAGACCATTTGCCAGTTCTACTATCGTTACAGAGCAATGCCGGGTATATTCATTGTGTAGCAGATATGTACAAAATGTACAAGTGACTGTTTCACACACTTTTCCAAATTTCGAAATAAATATAAGATATAGTTCTCCTCGTACACCGTTTTCTTTATAGTACAGACTTCATTCGTTCTTTAATTTAACTGTGTGCCTTTTGACAACATACCCGACATTTAATCCCGAATTTGTACGAGTAATAACTGCAGCACCCATACCTCGTCCTCCGCGAGAGCCTTTAAAATATGCAATCCTTTTTCTATTTTTGAAAAGAGATTCCTCTTTCAATCATATCGTATGTTTCAACGAACTGGGATGCAAATTGAATTTATCTGAAATTTTGATGCATGCGACTTATGTAAATAAAGTTTTATCACATGAAAAAAAACGTACATAATTATTTAACATTGTTACCGGTCATAAATTTGAAAAAAGCAAAAACATTATTACCCTACCCATACTGTATGTATATCTTTCACTTCAGTATAAATAAAATGTACATGAAGGTCATTCAAAATGGTTATTAATCCACGAAAAAAGGCTGAATAGCGCGATCAGGGACATTTCTCTATCATTTCAATATACAATTCACCAGGAAGACCGTTGTCCATCACCTTACAGGTGAACATTCAACAGGAGGACCGTTATCCATCACCTTACAGGTGAACATTCAACAGGAGGACCGTTATCCATCACCTTACAGGTGAACATTCAACAGGAAGACCGTTATCCATCACCTTACAGGTGAGCATTCAACAGGAGGACCGTTATCTCTCACCTTACAGGTGAACATTCAACAGGAGGACCGTTATCCATCACCTTACAGGTGAACATTCAACAGGAGGACCGTTATCCATCACCTTACAGGTGAACATTCAACAGGAGGACCGTTATCCATCACCTTAATATACATATCAGGTGAACATTCAACAGGAGGATCGTTATCCATCACATTACAGGTGAACATTCAACAGGAGGACCGTTGTCCATCACCTTACAGGTGAACATTCAACAGGAGGACCGTTATCCATCACCTTACAGGTGAACATTCAACAGGATGACCGTTATCTCTCACCTTACAGGTGAACATTCAACAGGAGGACCGTTATCCATCACCTTACAGGTGAACATTCAACAGGAGGACCGTTATCCATCACCTTACAGGTGAACATTCAACAGGAGGACCGTTATCCATCACCTTACAGGTGAACATTCAACAGGAGGATCGTTATCCAACATTCAACAGGAGGACCGTTATCCATCACCTTACAGGTGAACATTCAACAGGAGGACCGTTATCCATCACCTTACAGGTGAACATTCAACAGGAAGACCGTTGTCCATCACCTTACAGGTGAACATTCAACAGGAGGACCGTTATCCATCACTTCAATATACATATCAGGCGAACATTCAACAGGAGGACCGTTATCCATCACCTCAGTATACCTATAAGGTGAACATTCAACACGAGGACCGTTATCTACCACCTTAGTATACACATCAGGTGAACATTCAACAGGAGTACCGTTATCTATCACCTCAGTATACATATCAGGTGATCATTCAACAGGAGGACCATTATGTGTCACCTCGGTATACCTTTTAGGTGAACATTCAACAGGAGAACCGTTATCTATCAAGAACGGCCCTCCTGGTGAATGTTCACGTTATCGGCATATCGAAATGATAGAGAATGGTCTCCCTGGTGAATGTTCACAGATATCTTCAGGTAATAGAGAACAGGTATATCTAAGTAATAGGAACGGTCTTCCTGATGAATGTTCACTTTATATGTTTATTGGGGTAATAGAGGACGGTCTTCCTGATGAATGTTCACTTTATATGTTCATTGGGGTATGAATGTTCACCTTGTAGGTACATTGAAGTGAAAGAGAACATGTATACTGAAGGGACAGGAAACGGTCCTACGAGGTGATGGACAACGGCCCCCTGGTGAATGTTAACCTTATAGGTATACTCAAGTGGTAGTGAACAGTCCTCCTGGTGAATGTTCGCTTTATATACGGAATGAAGATATATAAAACCGCACCCCTGGTGAATGCTGACTTTATATGTTTACTGAAGCTATAATAAACGGCCCTCCTGTTGAATGTTCACATTATAGGTATCGGTGTATTGAATAAAGAGAACGGCCCTCTCTTACTGAGGTAATAGCTAACGGTCCTCCTGTTGAATGTTCAACTTTTAGGTATATTGAGGTGATAGATAATACGGTCCTCCTGTTGAATGTTCACCTGATATGTATATTAAGGTGATGGATAACGGTCCTCCTGTTGAATGTTCACCTGTAAGGTGATGGATAACGGTCCTCCTGTTGAATGTTCACCTGTAAGGTGAGAGATAACGGTCCTCCTGTTGAATGTTCACCTGTAAGGTGATGGATCATAACGGTCCTCCTGTTGAATGTTCACCTGTAAGGTGATGGACAACGGTCCTCCTGTCATGCCTGTTGAATGTTCACCCGTAATGTGATGGATAACGGTCCTCCTGTTGAATGTTCACCTGTAAGGTGAGAGATAACGGTCCTCCTGTTGAATGTTCACCTGTAAGGTGATGGATAACGGTCCTCCTGTTGAATGTTCACCTGTAAGGTGATGGACAACGGTCTTCCTGTTGAATGTTCACCTGTAAGGTGAAGGACAACGGTCCTCCTGTTGAATGTTCACCTTATATGTAAATTACGAGGATGGATAACGGTCCTCCTGTTGAATATTCACCTTATAGGTAAATTATGATGATGGTCAACGGTCCTCCTGTTGAATGTTCACCTTATAGGTAAATTACGATGATGGATAACGGTCCTCCTGGTGAATGTTCACCTAAAAGGTAAATTACGATGATGGATAACGGTCCTCCTGTTGAATGTTCATCTTATAGGTAAATTAGGATGATGGATAACGGTCCTCCTGGTGAATGTTCACCTAAAAGGTAAATTACGATGATGGATAACGGTCCTCCTGGTGAATGTTCACCTTATGGGTAAATTTAGGTGATGGATAACGGTCTGCCTGGTGAATGTTCATCTTCTAGGTATACATGTATTAAAGGCATAGAGGAAGGTCTTCCTGGTGAATGTTCAACTTACAGCTATATTGAGGGGATAGGGGATGGGCCTCTGGTGAATGTTCATCATATATTGAGGGGATATAGTGGATAGGTCCCCCTCGTGAATGTTTACCTTGAATTGTATACTGAAATGATACAAAAATTTCCCTGATCGCACTATTTCGATCGCGCTATTCTACCTCTTTTTCGTGGATTAATAACCATTTTGAATGACCTTCATATACATTTTATTTATACTCAAGGGAAAAATATATATTCACTGGGAAAGGTAATAACTTTTCTTTCAAATATATGACCGGTGACAATGTCATATAATGTAGGACTTTTTATTTCATGTGATGAAACTATATTCACATGAATCGCATACATTAAAATTTTAGATAAATTCAATTTGCATTCCAGTTCGTTGAAACATACGTATTCCAAAGGCTCTCGCGGGGGTATGGGTGCTGCAAAGTACTCATACAATTCCGATTAAATATCGGGTATGTTGTCAAAAGGCACAGAGTTATAATAAAGGGCGAATAAAAAGTATATTTTGCAGTGTGTTCGTACTATAAATTGAACGGAGTGCAAGGAGAACTATATATTATATTTAGTTCGAAATTTGGAAAAGGGTGTGAAACAGTCCCATGTACATTTTGTGCATATCCGCTACCCAATGAATACACCGGGATTGCTCTGTGAAGATAGCAGAACGGGCAAATGGCCTATTAACACTATCTGGCCTGGGGATTTGGGGACCTGCTTCTCTCCTCCTTAAATATTTTCTTATCCCTTGAGCTAGGGGCTGAAACTTACCACACTATATACCCTTGGGTCAAGCTCTATCAGAAAGGTAAAAATATCCAAGATAGCCAATGTGATGACGTCCCAGTGACGTCATTTTAAAAAAGATAATAATTTTTTGGTCGATTTTCCGGTCATATTTTCCGATGTATTTTACCTTTGCCATTTCTCGGCAATAGCTGCAAGATAAATTAGTAAGTAATAATCTGATGTGAAATAAAATAGTTTTTGTCCACTTTTCCTCACAGAAAAGCAGAAATTTTGAACAAAAATGACGAAAACATCACTTTCCTGTTAGACTGTTAGATATGGTCGCCATTTTAAATTTACCCATAATCAGAAGCTCGGAGGGTCATGCAAATAGGATCAAAATGACTCCAATATTGTATGCTACAAAGTCATGGAGTGTCGGCTTTCAAGTATTTGGCGTTTCGGAAATAGGACAGAAAGTTTGGTATAGAGGAACATATTGCTCCTCCACCCCCCCCCCCCCAAAACCGGCCTATAATCAACCATTTTTTCCAATCATAAATTGCATTTCGACTTTCCTTATTATAGCCGTAATCTTACGACCAAGGGCTATTATTTAGCCTGTCATGTTTTGGAAAAATGTTATTACTGATTTTTTTTTAAGTCCGGCTGTTTTAATGCTATTACTGTGCAATCAACATCTGAACGAAATTTTCAAACACGTTGTGAACATTGTCAATTCGCAGCATCTTAATTGTGAAAAAATAACTTAGGACCAGAACTATTATTTTTTTTTTCTCAAAATATCCGGGTAGACAGAATGTTATTTCTGATTAACTAGATCTGAAATATGGTAAGATATGATATGATCAATAAATTATTTGCGGAACTGTATAGCTGGAACATGTGAAATTATTAAAGCCTTTGTGAACATCATTTAAGATTATTTTTTGTCAAAATTGAAATTTGACAGTTAGAAATCTTTTTAACTGAATCTATAGCCCAACAATCTGCATAACACATGTACAAATTTCAGAATATTTGTTTATTTCAAGACATTTTTACGTTTATAGAAACAACATGTTCCCGCTCCAATCTTCAAAAAAGTTTCTGTACGTTTCCCATTGAATGCTGATGACCAATGCAGACTTTTTCTTCTTAATTGAGTAATTATTTAATGGCTACCGGTACTTATATTTTGAATTATGACCAATTTTCCTAAATATAGAAAAAATTAAGGTAAGAGTTAGGCTAATGTTATGTGTACGATATGGTCTACAAACACTAGCTTTCATCATTTGTAAAGTTGGTTATTTTTTTTAGTCTAAAATCAGTTATTTGTGCCACCTATACATACGTATGTAATTTCATCCTATAATATGCTTGTTCACTCTCATGTATAACCTACTTAAACTGACGGGCGATGCTGTTAAAACATCAGAAATACCTTTATTGCATGGACCATGGAGCATAGTAGGCTCCATGATTGGACCTACAAAATTTTGGATTTGGATTAATACTGCCACAATCGTGGAGATCTTCCCAGCCCCGCTGGTGAATACGGCCCTGCTGGTGAATGTGCCTGCTCGTGAATCATGTGAATATACGCTGGCCAGTACTGTTGCCATAGCCCATTAAACAGAAACAGACACAGCTGAAGGTGACAGCTAAACACGCCTCACGATAGGACGAACTCCCTGCATATATCCTACGCTGGAGTACATAATGTGCGCATTATTGCGCAGTACGCGGCTACGTCACAACCGGGTCCCCTCGTGAATATTGGGTCTCCTCTTGAACGGGCTCCTCTTGAATGTTGGCTGGCAGCTGCCACTCGATGAAGACTTAAAAGAAGAAAACATAGCCTAGCTGGCATGTCATTTTTCGAAAGGATTTCAATTTATTTATAATTTTACACAGATGAAAGTAACTACAGACTAAAAATGATTCGTTATGTGGCTTTCGTCCTTGTCGAAGATGTCCGATGCAAAACGCAGACCACGTGACCAAGAGTTCGATCAAAAACGTTTCGCACTGAAGGTAGTCCACTGAAGGCGGCACTGAAAACGGTGTACATCTTTCGTCAAATTTAGTTCTATGGGAGGCAAAACCTGCATAAAATTCATATCTATGGAAAGCTTATTTATTGCGTTTTTTAGATCTGAAGTATCGTGTAAATATGACAAGGCATTTGTTAGAAAATAAACATTTACGACGCAGTCGTGGTTGTAAAATGAAGCCATTCATCTTTTCGAAAACATACATGGGAGGTAACTCCGCTTGATCTCGCCGACGACGCGTGAGGGTCCTACTGTTTACCGTCCAGGCATACGCCCAGTCAAGTCCAATAGCGTACAACTCACGTCCACTCATGTTCAGTAGAAAAGAGATAACCGCACAGGCACGCCAGTGCTCACAAAACCCGGTCGACAACTCACCAATGGCGACTAAAAAATGACAACTGGCGACTGAATTTTCCAGTCACTCGCCAATGTGTCGAGTGAATTTTTGGTCAATGAAGTGTTTAGTCGCCAAAGTATTTTTGTGTTTAGTTTATCAGGCAGCGAAATCCAATCAGGCCTAAAATGTACAGGAAATAATGACAGAATAATGCCGATGATACAGATATGGGGAAGCCTAGTCTATTTATAGAGACCACGTGGTCTGATGTAATATCCGTGCTCTTGAAATCATGCACAGGCGTGACACAATAAGATCACGTGCTCGCCCTAGAAAAGTTAATCCACGACCCGCTGACCGTTCTCAGCCAATGAAATCATCATAGTAAAAATTATAGTAAACAAATTCTATGAAACAATCTTGGCGGGAATTTGCAAGTTCAAGGTCAAGAATGCGATGGTATGCCTGAAGCACATGTGCGTTTTGATTTCAGTGTCGCTTCTAAAACAATTGTAGTCAAGTAAAACCAGCTCAGTAAATTTATATGCTGAAAGACAAACGTCATGTGCTAAAAGTTTGCAGAGAATAGTTTGGAACTTTTGTTTCACCTGACCCGACTTTTCATTCAAGCCATTTCGGATTTGCGTAACCGACACACAAATGATCGTTTCCTCGCGCAAAATTTTGAGGGTACACTGCAATATTTTTTTTTTCTCTTTTATTTTTCAAACTAATACTGGATTATCATGTTGTTGGAAAGACTGATTCGTCTGTCACTTTATTACATCGAAAGGTCATTAGGGATTGGCGAGTGAATAAAACATTAGGTCGCCAATGTGGCAAGTAGATTTTTAGCCTCACTCGACAAATGGCGACCAACTGAAAAAAAAATTTGTGACCCCTGCACGCATTCAGTCACCAGTGACGTCCAGTAGCAAATGTCATGTCCAGTGGAGATAACTGAAAATTGTGATTTTGCGATTTAAGTTTAAAATTCGATTTTGAATTAAAACTGAGTTCGTAACCTATTTATTTTTTTATGATCATTCTGACTTGGTTGTTAATTTTAATTACGAATTGGAATTTCAGTTTTTTGAATGAAATTTCAGTTTACATTGAATTTGATCAAGATTAAAGTAAAATTATTTTTAAATACTTGAATTTAAATTTGAATATAATTTTAACTCGAAATTAAAATTTAAGTCGGAAAAAAGTTTGAAGAAAACATTTCATATGGAATGAAGTCCAGAACTAATGTTTTGAGTTCAGCTCAATCAGTTCCTGATCTGAAGCTAGAGTATGTTTCAATTTAAACTTTCAAAGTTTACATTCAAAATTAATAATGAACTTTTCGAAAATTCCTGAAACTTCAGTATGTTTTATAAGCTAGACATCCTCCGATAATACCTAAAAATTTCACACCAGAGATAGGCCTACATATTTTTTTTAATTTAATCATGGCAATTTATTTGTACTTCCACATTTTAATGACATGGGAACCGTACCCCAGTTGCAGACGAGGGGGAGGGGGAAGCCCTCCCCCCCCCTCTATATATTTTTGCTATCCCTAAGGCCAGAGTGCTGAAAATTACCACACTATATCTGTGGGTCAAGCTCTACTAGAAAATGTGAAAACAAAACAAAGAAACAAAAAAGATGGCCTTCTCCTATATTGTAACTTGTTTCATCAGATTAATATTTTATTTTCTGGAAACCATGAAGAATTTCGATTAACATTATACAAGCGGGGCGCGGCCGCGAAGAGGCCGCTTGCGAAGCAAGCTCTATAGGTATTGTGTAGACATGCGAATATGGGACAAAACATAGGCAAAATTTAATGAAAACCCAGCAAAAACAACAAAAATGCAGAACTAATTTTTGAGTTCACCTCAATGTAAAATCAGTTCAAAGGTGTCCCTAACCTGAAGCTAGGGAGAGTATGTTCCAATTTAAACCTTCAAAGTTTACATTCAAAATTATATAATGAACTTTTCGAAAATTCCTGAAACTTCAGTATGTTTTATAAGCTAGACATCCTCCGATAATACATAAAAATTTCACACCCGAGATAGGCCTACATATTTTTTTAAATTTATTTAAATGGCAATTATTTGTATTTCCACATTTTAATGACATGGGAACCGTACCCCAGTTGCAGACGAGGGGGAGGGGGAAGTCCCCCCCCCCTCTATATATTTTTGCTATCCCTAAGGCTAGAGTCCTGAAAATTACCACAATATATCTGTGGGCCAAGCTTTACTAGAAAATGTGAAAACAAAACAAAGAAAAAAACAAGGTGGCCACAATGATGACGTCACAGTGGCGTCATTTTCAAAACATATTTTTAGACGATTTTGCGGTCATGTTACCCTCCCAATGCCATTCCCCATTATAGACACAAATGAATTTTAAATATCAATACCCAATATGATTAATTATGGTTTTCATGTCTTGTTTATCTATAATTTTATAGATTATAATCATAGCCATTACAAGGTTGTTTCTGGCATTATAGTATAATAGCTCTCTTCCATTAATATTTTAGCATTCAAAATTATTCATTAAAGTATGTAATTATAATCATTCTATCAATTCCTTAAATTAATTAAAAATGTAAAAAGAACAATATCTCAATGTTGAGAACAGCTACAATATGAAATGATTTAGTCGAATGGCTTTACAGTTGCACATTGAACTATTTTAACATATCTGGTAAATCTATTGGCTGTAAATGTTTGTAACTATTGTTTCCATTTGGCAGATAAATAGTAGTAGTTTCGTCTTTGTATACAGATCTGTCTATTAATCAAGATATATTCACTTCAGTCTCAACTTTTGAACATGTCCATTACAAGGACATTTAGTTTGGTTAAGTGGAACCTACTTCCCCAAGGTTTTATATATTGTGTGTACAATCAAATTAGAATTGAACAGAATTCCTTCAGTAATAAGACTAATTGTGACAGTATATATGTGACATAGATTTTATGTGTGATAATTAGAGGAACAGGATTATTCTTATTAATAGGACTTTAAAATAAAGCTGCCTTATGACAGAATATAACATCATAGCCACCTGGAACAGTGACAGGAAATCATAGCTAGGACCAGATAGAATTTGGACAATTAAATATTTGATCCAATCTAATTAAAATTCAATCCTATCTGCTCTCCAATTTGGATATGTCGCCTACATAGTGACATATACGATTGGGGAGCATTGCTAGGATATAAATCATGTCATATTTATGATCCAGGCTATGTCGACAAATTCTAGACAACAATACCACATGGATTTTAATGCTGTAAAGTTCTACAGGAACTGACTTTCAAACAAGCCATCGGTTTTGATGTAAGCATGTGCATGAAATATGTGTTCAGTGTAAAATACTATACAAAACGTGGACTCTATCTGCCCATATCTGTTTCTGTGATGGATATGGGCAGATCAGATCAATGGAACCCTAAAAAGTACAATAGTACTTTAGATTTCATCCATTTCAAATATTAGCTCTGTGCAAGTCCCTGTAATTGTGTTAATTTAGAGCTGGTGGAAAACTTGATATGAATAGGCAAAGCCAGAAACGAGAGGAAGAAGTAGGCCTATTTCTCCGCTCGCTTCTAGGCTTTGCCTATTCATATTATTGACAACGTACATTGTCAGTATAGGGTTTAGCTTGCTGAACTACTCTCAGAGGGTGCTCCTAGTCTGAAACTGAAAGGAGGAATGTCCGGAACAAAAACAACAACTCGCCCTTTACCGAAGCCTGAAGTTGGGCAGGGATAGAAAATTGGAAGGTCACGAAATCTGGACACAACATAACCCAGACAACAAAAGGTAGCCTCAAACGCTCTCAAAGAGCAAAATACAACCATCTTACCATGGTATTCCCGTGTTGGTGTACGAGTCGGCTCCTTCTCTGAAAGGCCGACCATTTACTGATCCACCGGGCATTTTTGAACGGGTTTGTTAGAGCTGTTTTGATTCTATTCCGTCGTTGTTGTTGCTATAATTTATCGGCATTCAGGGTGCACTCCACATCAGCCACGGTTTCGCACAAATTTCATAATAAGGAAGGTCGCCTGTTTTTGATAGCATGGTAATTCTTATTCCCTTTCTACTAACTGATATCTATAGTACCACCCTGCTGGACGTAACCATTTCTTCAAACGAGGATACTTAATCGTTTCCGGAATTAAATCTGGCAGGCCAAAATCCTCGCTTTTTCGGGGAACCTTTATGGCGATAAAATTTTACAAAAAAAAAAAACGAGTAGGACGACCCCCTGTTTCCCCACCTTTTTGAAACGCCCGTTGGACGGAGAAACTTTCACATGTCTAACAAGAAAATCATTTCGTTTGTTTTCTCTGGATGGTGGGTCGATTTTGACACATTTTCGTTCATTTTATGGAGTTTTCAGAGAAGTTGAAGAAGGTTTAAGGAGGATTGCACGTCGTTCCTTTTCATTTCAATAGCTCACTTGTCTCCTGGAATAATGGGAATAGTGTGCCCGTTCGGAAAAATATATACTTTTACAGGGGTTTTGTTAAAGATTTTACAGTTACAAACAAACATCAGACCTTTAAATCCAAGTATGCAAAATCAGATGACAGTAGATCACAAAAAGACGCTTCTGCAACAGGTGGAGCTATGAAGGGAAACTCCAAACCAGTGATAACTTGCAAATTTTGTGACTACCAACATCCCCGACAGAAGGAACGATGCTCAGCATGGGGGAAAACCTGTAACAAGTGCAAGGGACAAAACCATTTCGCAAAATGCTGTTCTCCAGACCAGAAAAAGCCTGTACACATTGTCGATGATGAATCCGATTCGGATGTAGAAATGATTTTCACGGTGGTGAGAACGTACACACATGTACGCTCTCGTCTGGTCCCATATATACAGAAATGGAGCTGAAAAGTGGGGAAAGTGTCAAATTTCAGATAGATTGTGGAGCGACAGTGAATGTGATCAGTAGTAATTTTGTGAGTCAGGACTTGGAGCAAACTGACACTCGCCTGCCAATGTACAACAAGTCTGTGTTGTGTCCACTCGGGAAATGTCGGCTCACTCTCAGAAACCCAATGAATGGAAAACGTTGCAATGCAGAGTTCCTGGTGGTAAAAGAGAATCTACCGTCGCTTCTCAGTTGAAAAGCTGCCGAGCAGATGAAGTTAATCACTATGAACTACCCAAACTTTAAACAACTTCATACAGTGTCCGCAAAGAATGTGGATGATCTGGTCTTGGAGTACAAAAGTATATTCTAGAAGAACTGTCCAGGAAACCTTCCAGGGGAAGTTCATCTGCATGTACAAGATGGTGCCAAGCCAGTACAGTGTCCCCATCACGGAGAGTACCAATAGCAATGAAGCCCAAGCTCAAACGGGAATTAGACAAGTTGGTTTCACAAGGAATCTTGAAACCGGCGACGACACCAACCGAATGGTGTTCTCAAATCTCTGTCCAGACAAAGAAGAATGGCCAACTAAGGTTCTGCATCGACCCCAAATCGCTCAATGAAGCTCTCAAACGCGAAATGTACCCCCTGCCTACCATTGAGGATATCCTTTCAGACCTTGCGAAAGCCAAAGTCTTCAGTAAAGTGGACCTTGCACATGGATACTGGCATTGTGTATTGGATGAAGTAGTTGCCTGACAACGATAATCACCCCA
Organism: Hanleya hanleyi; assembly: GCA_036873755.1. Lineage (NCBI taxonomy): Eukaryota > Metazoa > Mollusca > Polyplacophora > Lepidopleurida > Hanleyidae > Hanleya > Hanleya hanleyi. Next base: position 95,512 of record JAVTVY010055309.1, read on the forward strand.
TTCGGCAGATATCGCTGGACCAGACTCCCTATTGGCATTAAACTGAGTTCCGAAATCTTCCAGCGAAAACTGAACTAGAGTCTCGAAGGTCTTGAAGGGATTGTTTGTGTTGCCGATGACATCCTGGTATCTGGTGAATCTGAGGAGAAACATCATACCAACCTCCAAAAACTACTTCGGCGGTGTGCTGAGCAGCACATCGTACTGAACAGAGAGAAGAGTGTCTTCAACACCAGCAACACAGGGTTCCTTGGACATGAGGTCACGAGTGAAGGCCTCAAACCAGACAAGAAGAAGGTAGAAGCCATCCTCAAATGGATAATCCAACCGATATCGATGGCATTCGAAGACTACAAGGCACTGTCAACTATCTCGCAAAGTTCCTTCCGAAACTATCAGATTACAAGCGTCTAGTCCGTCATTCATAATCCAGCCGTCGTCCATTAGAGAATATCCGCGTCCATAATCCAAAGACCTATTCCATTTTCCACATAACAGTATTAGCACCAAATTCAAAAAGACAATCATAGTATACATAAACATAGGCGTGTTTCCTGCAAGAGAGAAGCGGTCAACAGTTTTCAATGATGCCGGCAAAGACATCATGATGTTCCAAAAATATCAAATCCGTATCGCTGATCAGTATTCTTAATCCATAATATTCGTTATAGAGTCGTCATCTAAAAAAAGATGTATCTCAGTCACGCTTTGATTGTGACTGTTCATATGAGTACCACGAGGATCTTGAAGTACATGGGTTCATACGGCCCCTAGCCCCGGGTTAAGCGGAATTAGACACAAGTTACGAAACGTAGCGCCATAGATCTTGCACGCTACGTTCGTATTTTGCTATCAGCATGCGATATGTATCGCCAAGTTTGAGAAACTTTGAGTGGAGGCGCTTGGTGGAATAGCCCTGTTTTATAAGTTTCTGCAACAATGTTTTGTGACGTTGATTAAAATCATCACATTTAACACAGGATCTAACAAATGCTACTAAGCGAGATATGTATACGCCATATGCAGGTCCCACTGGAATATTACTATCCAGAAAGGGATAGTTTACGATGTCGAAATTGTAATCATCTCTTTTGTCATAAAGTCGACGAGAGAGAATGCCCGCTTCATTTTTATAGAGATAGAGATCTAAATAAGATGTGCCTGTAGGGCTATCTGTAGTTTCCTTCAAATCCAGTGAAGGTGGATATATATCCTTCACTGCGTCATTTATATAGCGATTATCCACAGCGAGAAGATCGTCTATATAGCGTTTGGTGAATGAGAAGGAACGGGCTTTGAATGGATCGGTTTTTGAAAGCGCCTGCATATAGTCATATTCATAAGAGAACAGATACAGGTCGACCAACAGGGGTGCACAATTAGTACCCATTGGAATACCTATATGCTGCTGATATATTGTGTTGCCAAATTTCACATAGATATTTTTAATGAGAAATTCAAGCAACTCTATAAACAAAAACATCCCATGAATGATATCTCTTGTATGTAGTAGAGCTAACGAATGCTTTATGGCTTCCGACATTAATATATCTACGATCAGTTTTCTTGAACACAGATACTATTAATGAACTTAGACGGTCAATAAGGTCCTGATGAGGGATTGTGGTATAGAGAGTCGAGAAATCCCATGTGGATACATGTCTGTACGGTATGTGACCTTTAGCATCAAGTTCTTCCGTAAGACATTTTGAGTTTTTCAATATCCACATACATTCAACGCCAGAGTTCTTAGAAATAGTGGCGCAATACCTTTCCCAAAATGCTTTTACCTCCTGAAGGGCCTTCGTCAATAGGGTTGAAAGAAGCTTGGTGGTGCAGCTTCTAGAACCAGCTATGAATCTAGCTTTGTATGGTGATTTATGCATTTTGGGAGTCCAGTATATTTTGGTATGTCGTTATGATTGGTTGGAAGACAAATACCTCTTTCCCTGAGAAACTTTTTGTGATTGTTAAATAAATCTTCCAGAGTAAATGCAGTTTGGGAGTAAGTAGACGTATTTGATGAAGATATGTCTACACTCAATTCTTTAACCAGCACCTGGTAATAGTAATATTTACATATGAATATTATATTATTCGGAGCTTTGTCTGCTGGTCTGCTGGGACTATGACGAATTTACTCTGAAGATTTGCTAGAACTTCTTGCGAATTGAGGTTTCTCAGAACTTGTTTTGCTTGGGGAAGAGTACTTCTGTCAATATGGCGGATTGTTTCAACGACCTTGCTCTTGGTGAGGTCCAGCCAATCAGCGAGTACTGTCATGGAACCCATCCGACGACTAAATCATCAAGGTGGTGTGTGGGAATGGACAGAGGTACAGGACAGAGCAATGTCTGAAATCAAGAGGCTGGTGATCTCTGCACCACTCTAAATTACTATGACCCGAGCAAAGAACTCGTTATCCAGTGTGATGCCTCGAGCACGGAGTTAGGTGCAGCACTTTTGCAGGATGGAAAACCCCTGGCATATGCAAGCAAAGCTTTATCGGGCACAGAAACTGATTATGCACAAAGTGAGAAGAAATGTCTCGCCATTGTGTTCTCTCTTGAACGGTTCCACCAGTACACGTTTGGTCGAAAAACTATCGTTCATACCGCGCTATGACATTGAAGTAGTATATAAACAGGGCAAATAAATGTTTGTGGCGGACATGCTGTCTCGGGCGCATCTTCACAATGCTGATGAGTATCAGGATCAGTTTTCCAGTATCTGTGCTGTTGGACACCTTCGGATTGGTCAGGAACGACTCCAGGAACTGCGGGAAGCCACTCGCCAGGATGACACCATGTGCAGTTTGAAAACTGCCATATTACAAGGCTGGCCTGAAGCGAAACAGGGCGTGCCTGCACAAATCACCCCTTACTTCTCCTTCAGAGATGAACTTAGTGTACGCGATGGGTTGATCTTCAAAGGGGAGAGAGTGGTAGTCCCAGCGAGGTCGCGAGCTAATATCAAAGAGCGTCTGCACAGCTCCCATCTTGGGCGTGAATGTATGCTCAGGAGAGCACGCGAGTGTATTTACTGGGCCGGAATGACTGCTGAAATTATTCAAACGGTTGAAAGTTGTGAAGCTTGTCAAAGCTTCGGGAGAGCACAACAGAAGGAGACCCTCGTGTCCATACAGGCGAACTACCCATGGGAAGTAGTAGGAGCAGATCTATTCACATGGGAGAATAAGGAATACCTGGTGACTACAATCTACTTCAGTGGATTTTGGGAAGTAGATCATCTACACAAAACCACATCTGGTGCAATCATAAGAGTACTCAAACATCACTTTGCTAGACATGGAATTCCAACGAAAGTCATTAGTGACAATGGCCCCTAGTTCTCAGCACAAGAATTTGTGGAGTTTGGAAGGAGCTGGGACTTTGAGCACTGTCCCAGTGCACCAGGTCACGCGAACGCGAACGGTAAATCTGAATCAGGGGTTAATGCAGCTAAAACAATGCTGCAAAAGTGCAAGAAATTCAACACAGACTCCTTCATGGCTCTGTTAGAGATCAGAAACACTCCCACCCAAGGATCTGGCAGTAGTCCTGCACAGCGACTGCTTAATCGGAGAACCAGAACATTGATGCCGATAACTGATACCCTACTCCTTCTCAGAGGTGAAGGACACTTGAAAATGGACAGGCTCAAGCAGGAGCAAAACAAACGGAAGCAATCAGCTAACTACAACAAACTGGCAAAGGACCTTCCCATACTCAATGAGGGCGACACAGTCCGCATGAAGCCTTTCCGAATGGGGCAAAAAGAGTGGCAAAAGGGTGTCGTGACTGAGAGACTTGATGATCGGTCTTATGAAATTGATACGCATCAGGGCATCTACAGAAGAAACCGAGTTCATTTGAGGAAGACTAATGAACCACCACCTGCCTGGGAACCAGCTCAGCCCGTGACAATCCCTGATCAACCGGTGCGTGATCCAACTCTGACAGCTGATCAAGACTTGAATGAGGCAAATGACACCAGCACACCTATGCCTTCATCCAATCAGTCATTATCTACACCAACAAAACCAATGATGAAACAACCAATGGAGGGTAGATACTTCATGTAGGAAGCCATTGTCTCAGTCTTAGTGCAGCTGAAAAGGCTGAAGTCTAGACTCTGGAAGATTTATTTAACAATCACAAAAAGTTTCTCAGGGAAAGAGGTATTTGTCTTCCAACCAATCATAACGACATACCAAAAATATACTGGACTCCCAAAATGCATAAATCACCATACAAAAGCTAGATTCATAGCTGGTTCTAGAAGCTGCACCACCAAGCTTCTTTCAACCCTATTGACGAGGGCCCTTCAGGAGGTAAAAGCATTTTGGGAAAGGTATTGCGCCACTATTTCTAAGAACTCTGGCGTTGAATGTATGTGGATATTGAAAAACTCAAAATGTCTTACGGAAGAACTTGATGCTAAGGTCACATACCGTACAGACATGTATCCACATGGGATTTCTCGACTCTCTATACTACAATCCCTCATCAGGACCTTATTGACCGTATAAGTTCATTAATAGTATCTGTGTTCAAGAAAACTGATCGTAGATATATTAATGTCGGAAGCCACAAAGCATTCTTTAGCTCGACTACATACAAGAGATATCATTCATGGGATGTTTCTTTGTTTATAGAGTTGTTTGAATTTCTCATTAAAAATATCTATGTGAAATTTGGCAACACAATATATCAGCAGCATATAGGTATTCCAATGGGTAATAATTGTGCACCCCTGTTGGCTGACCTGTATCTGTTCTCTTATGAATATGACTATATGCAGGCGCTTTCAAAAACCGATCCATTCAAAGCCCGTTCCTTCTCATTCACCAAACGCTATATAGACGATCTTCTCGCTGTGGATACTCGCTATATAAATGACGCAGTGAAGGATATATATCCACCTTCACTGGATTTGAAGGAAACTACAGATAGCCCTACAGGCACATCTTATTTAGATCTCTACCTCTATAAAAATGAAGCGGGCATTCTCTCGTCGACTTTATGACAAAAGAGATGATTACAATTTCGACATCGTAAACTATCCCTTTCTGGATAGTAATATTCCAGTGGGAACTGCATATGGCGTATATATATCTCGCGTAGTAGCAATTGCTAGATCCTGTGTTAGATGTGATGATTTTAATTAACGTCACAAAACATTGTTGCAGAAACTTATAAAACAGGGCTATTCCACCAAGCGCCTCCACTCAAATTTTCTCAAAATTTGGCGATACATATCGCATGCTGATAGCAAAATACGAACGTAGCGTGCAAGATCTATGGCGCTACGTTTCGTAACTTGTGTCTAATTCCGCTTAACCCGGGGCTAGGGGCCGTATGAACCCATGTACTTCCAAGATCCTCATGGTACTCATATGAACAGTCACAATCAAAGCGTGACTGAGATACATCATTCTTTAGATGACGACTTTACAACGAATATTATGGATTAGAAATACTGATCAGCGATACGGATTTGATATTTTTGGAACATCATGATGTCTTGCCGGCATCATTGAAAACTGTTGACCGCTTCTCTCTTGCAGGAAACAAGCCTATGTTTTTGTATACTATGATTGTCTTTTTGAATTTGGTGCTTATACTATTATGTGGAAAATGGAATAGGTCTTTGGATTATGGACGCGGATATTCTCTAATGGACGACGGCTGGATTATGAATGGCGGACTAGACGCTTGTAATATTGTTGTTCCCAGACTTGGCTATTGTATTCATTGTCTCGTGATTCTTACATGGAGTATGAACCGGTAGTAAAGTCAACCCGGACTGCCAGACTTCCGAGCCATTTGAAAGACTATGTGGTCAACTTGGTGAGAAGAGAACTTGGATTTTAGCTTCATTGTGAATGACTATCATGGACTTCTGTGAACTTTGTAAGTTTGAGTTTTAATTCCATCATGGTTTTTATCTGGACATATTCAGAAACGTGTGTGTCTATGGACAAGATTGATATGTGAACATTCACGGGTATTGACTGTAGTATAAAGATTCAAAATCTATTACAGACTTGACAATCATGGACGTTTTGGAACTGTGTAAGTCGGAAATTTAATTCCAGTATGGTCTCTCATTTCGACACATTCTGAACAGGAAATGTGTCCATGGACAAGATTAATATGGGCATTCTCAAGAGCATTTGAACTTTACATTACTTGTTTGCAAGTCGGTTAACTCTGGACCATATTATTCGTGTCTATAAGTCTCACTGAAGAAATAACGATAACCATGTTTCCAATTTTACATTCATTTATTATTTTTATTCATGTTGATTACATTACCAATTCACAATTATCTTGGCATGCTGAAACCGTGACTTCAAGTCGCATTCATGTGTCTGTTTCTCACATTGGAGTCATTGTTAATTGATTCGAGTTCAATAGTTCTTGTTAAAAAAAAATCAACAAAAGATAAAAAAGGAAGGATGTTACAATATGCGTTTATCGAGTAGTGTTGCCTGCGTGCAGCCGGAATCGATTAGCCATGCCTGACCCTTGACCTTGACTTGAGCTAGCATTAAATGTGTAGTCTGTGTCTTGCTCGCCATCTTGAGTGTTGTGCTTCCTGCTTACATAATTAGTGTGCCATTACGTCTGTCAACTCCTGGCTTATTGAAACACAATCCCTCTCAAGTGATCTTTAAAAAAGTTATTGCCCCCCCCCACTTCTCGGAGTCCTAAAAAAAGTTCTGAACCCCCCTTCAAAAAACCCCAAGACCCCCATCCCCCCTCCGCAACTGAGAAGCAATTCAATACAGTTGTATATATATATTTAATGGTATATTATTTCAGAAAAAAAACAAACAACAACAACAGGAGGTTGTAAAGTAAATGGTGCATTAACTCATCATTCCTTTGAATAGTAGTTAGCTTGGAGCCTTCCATTAATTCAAATCGTACAAATGACATATCATAATCATGACAAAAAATTCAACTTGAATCAACCCCATCATACTCAGTGTAACTGTGTGTAATCATAATACCGATACGTTGGTTTCTGACTGTAACAAAGTGTGAACATGAACCGTGCAAAGCACAGAGAACCCCTCGGACTTGGAGGTAATTGAATAAGGCCCTGGTAGATGAAGAAACGTTTGATGGCAACAAGCAATTGATGACAAATTGAAAGTTTAACCTAGTGATCTGGAGAACATGCATACATGCGATACGTCGCGTTCAACAAAATTTCAGCTATATAGCGACGATCAAACAAAATTCTAAGTATTCAAGTTAATAACTCAGTAAACTAATTCATTAAAAACATGTAATTACATTAAAATTTATACAACAAACCGATCTCTCAAATAAACTAAAATACAATCTTCTTTTACTCGACTAAAAAGATCTTCCAGAGTAGCTGCTCGACAAAAGTTATCTCTTACAATCTTAAAATCTATACAGTCGATAAGAATATGTTTCACCGTAAGATCTTCATGGCATGGGATAAACCTTGGGACTGGGGTTTTTTCCAGCAAATGCTCGTGAGTTGATCGTGTATGGCCGATTTTACATCGTCTAATCATGGCTTGATCGAAACGTTTCTGGCTGTTCAGATGAGTATATATAGCCTACAGTTTTTTTTGAACTCGTGAAGTTTGTTATTATCCATAGCATCCCACAAAGATTGAAACAACTTTCTCACATAAGCACAGATGGATGGTCTGAGATCACTGTCTGGGATTCCAACAGGATCAACCTCATCATCTAGGGCTGCCTTAACCATTTTATCAGCTTCAGTATTACCTTTGATGTCAACGAGACTAGGTACCCAACAAAACACAATATCAATCTGGTGATCCAATTTACAGTCATATAATTGTAGAATATTCAAGATGGTGGCTGAATTCCCCCTTCAATCGCTTGAAGGCATGACAGTGAATCTCAGAATATGACATATTTCTTCCTTTTAATGCACCCAATATCTTCTAAAGCCGACAATAGAGCTTATACTTCTGCAGCGAATATCGAACTTTTACCGGGTAGTCGATAGGTTTTACTTTTTGAACTAAATATAGTAGCACATGCTACTCTCTCACCATCTTTAGAACCATCTGTATAAATAGCCTGATGCTATCTGTATTTCTCTCTTAGTAGACCAAATTCTTGTGTAAACACGAGCTGGCTCATGTCTGCCTTTTTATATTTCGCCAATGTAATATCTACTTCTGGTTTGATTAACTGTCATGACGGACTTGGCAAGAGCTTGTTGGGTAAAATTAAGCTTAATACCAGCTGCTACAATGTGTCGTTTCATACGAATTCCAATGGTGGAATATTGGAGGGTTTCTTTAAATACAAATCAACGTACTGGGGTTTGAAAACACAGTTATATGCAGAATTTGAGTGATTTGAACGCAATTTTGTGATGTATTGCAGTGATAGTTTAATTCTTCGAAGTTCTAAAGAAATTTCACTTGCTTCGACATATAAGCTTTCCGTAGGAAATGTTCTGAACGCTCCGAGGCAAAGTCTTAGTCCTTGATGGAGAATAGGATCTAGTTTGACTTGCTTGCACCGTTGTAAACAATAGAACCATAATCAAGTTTAGAACGAACAAGTGATCGATATAAATGGAGAAGCGTTTGCTGATCTCCTCCCCACTTATAGCTGGCAACTACCTTCAACAATTCAAGCGCTTTTGTTCACTTGGCTTTCAAGCAATTTATATGCGATTTAAACGTTAGTCGGCGGTCAAACAATATTCCTAAGAATTTGACCTCTTTTACTACTTTGGTCTCAGTTTCATCGAATGTAAGCACTGGATCTTTGTGCTGAAAATATTTTCTGCAAAAGTGTATACAATTTGTCTCAGCTCTGGAGAATTTTAAGCCATTTTCTAGACACCATTTCTGCATCCTATTTAGACAAAGTTGTAAGCTCTCAATATTGTGTATACTTTTTCCACTACACGATATGTTGAAATCGTCTAGGAAGAGTGAACCATCAATTCCTTTATTCAAAACTGCAGCTAAGCCGTTGATCTTGATACTAAACAGAGTAGTAGACAAAATACTGTCCTGTGGGACACCCTGATCCTGATCGAAATGATCAGACATGGTTGTACCCAACCGAACTTAGAATGGTCTATCATTCAGAAAGTTGGATATAAAAACGAGTAAATGGCCCTTTAATTCCATATTATGAAGATCTTTTAGAATCTCGTATTTCCAAGTGGTATCATAGGACTTTTCTAAATCAAAAAAGATAGAAACCACATGTTCATTCGTGGCGAAAGCATTCTTGACAAACGAATCTAATCTGACTAAATGATCAATGGTACTTCTATTTTCACGAAAACCAGCTTGAATATCAGTTAAGTTTCTTTTCAGTTTCCAGGTACCAAATGCCATTTCTAGCATAATCTCTGGTGAGTTCAGTAACCACATTAGCATCTGGGGTGAAGTTCAAGTAACCACCAGAATGCACAGGTGCATCTACTGCGGGTAGCTCATTTCTAACATCATCTTTGGTGAGCTCAGCAATCACATCATCATCTGAGGTGAAGTTCGTGTTATCATCATAATGTACTGTACATGTGTAGAACTAATGTCTTCATCTTCACCTCCTTTCCCATGTACTAAGGGTAGCTCATTTCTAGCATCATCTCTGGTGGGCCCATTATGTTCACCACGACTGCCGTCCACATCGAGTGCAGCAGCATGATTGTTGGGCATTTTACTGTCGTTGACAACGCTGTCGTTCTCCACCCCGGACAGAGAACCACCAGCTTGAACTGTTTTTGAATCTACAATCCTCTCAGACTCATTTTCTTTAGACTCCTGATCATGTAGCGAACGTTCCGAACTTTCATCCACCTTATTCCTCTTGGGGGGAGGACCAGGAAAATCAAAGGAATTATCAACATCATCCTCGTCATAGAGAGCTGAAAATCTGGTTGAGCTCTTGGGTGCATTTTCTGCTTCCTCTATGCTTTTTTCGTTTTCCTTTCCCTATGCCTAGAACTCCTCTTTGAGGTCTTGCCATCCGGTCCTACAATTGACCAAATTCTATCACCAACGCTTTCAGGCTGTTCGACTTCCTGTGCGTTCATTGTGACCGAGCTCTCCGCAACGGCGGACTTTTTCGTAACGGGAGATCTGTTCCCTGTATTGGATTGAATTCCAGTTACATATTGTGAAGCAGTCCCGTTATTTCTGTCAGTCAGACCTTCTGTGTTTTCACGAGTTTTATAGTGCATTTTTGTGTCCTGGTTGACCACAACTCACGCATTTATCCTTAAATGGACAATCTCAAAACATGTGATTTTCATCTACGCAGGTGCAACAGGCTTTAACCCGACCTTTATGCCAAACAGGAAGTAGAGGAAAGAGTGTTTTGATGCCAGACATACACACCTTCCTACTCCGTTTTGAAATCTCTGTCAAAAGTATAGTACTCCTGAGAAATGTCATGAACTTTACCATATTTCGCAAAAATATATCTGATGTCAGTGTGTGGTATCTCCAGAGGGCATTTTATTTTGTCTCCTCAAAGCGACCACACTGATCTTGAAAATCCAAGATACCGTTTGAGAGAAGAACATCTTTGTTTATTTCGTAGTGTCACAATCCAGAGGTCCTTTGTCACCTGCGCTAAGTCATCAAGGACTTTCGGCCCTGATCCGACACTCTCTTAAAGCACGTCAAATATCAATCGACTTGGCGGCATGCAGCCCCAAAAGTTTAAGGCTAAGTGGCCTCTCCAACAGTTTGTTTGGTACCTCAAGTCTTTACTCAATCATTCTGACAGTGTGATGTTTTTTATTTTTTTATGTGATGTTGAAAGCCTGTCGCGTGTCATTCTACAAAACGTGATGGTCACTGATGACGTCGTATCTTGCCGTACCGTTGAATAATTGTCATGTACCACGGCAGAGCGTTGAACATATTATTCAACGCAGATGTTGCACGCTGAACGAAGATTTGCCTCCCATGTATATATAGCACACCCCAGCATACTCCCCGAAACCAATCTGCGGTCGTTGATAAAAATTAGTGAATATGATTTTGAAATTGACTGAAATAAATTTGGCATCTTCCGAAAAGGTACGTAAGATCACGGAGAACGTTAGTTTTCCAAATTTTGCGACAAACTGGACGAGCAATCGATCTTGCACTCTGCGTATTGAAATCGACAATAATCGCTCGTGCGGTGTTGAACACGGTAGCCTTGTTTCACCGTGCCATCCGTTACTGATCCGTATTCACATCTTTCTAAAGTCTCCAAACGGTTTTCAGAGATATTGGGTAAAATAAAACAGGTAATTGCATTTTGCAGCGTAACCCATGGCTAGAGGCCGTATGAACCTATGCATTTCAAGATCCTCATAGTGTTCATATGAACAGACACAATCAAAGCGTGACTGAGATACATCATACTCTAGATGACGACTTTATAGCGTATATCATATGGATTAAGAATACTGCTCAGCGATAAGGATTTGATATTTTTGGAACATCACGATGTCTTGCTGGCATCATTGAAAACTGTTGACCGCTTCTGTCTTGCAGGAAATTAACCTAGTTTTATGTATGCTAAGATTTATACTTTTAATTTGGTGCTTAAGCTATTATATGGATAAGGTATTTGGATTATGGACGCGGAAATTCTTTAATGGAAGAGGGCTGGATATTGAATGACGGACTAGCTAGACAGCGGTATATTACAGGTTGGTTATATCATGGTTGTATATCATGTTCTTGTATGGTTTCGCTCATGTATGAGGCGCCGTTTGTGACAATATTGTCAACGACAAATATATAGAGTTAAAACCAAAATATAAAGTCGCCGTTTGTGACAATATTGTCAACGGCAAATATATAGAGGTAAAACCAAAATATAAAGTCGCCGTTTGTGACAATATTGTCAAACACAAATATATAGTTAAAACCTTTGTAAATATATATAAAACGATATAAATAGGGCCTATATATAAAGTTGTTTTTTTTTTAAATTTTTATAAATATTTTTTGAACATAAATAACGATAGGAAGTTAAGACGTTAAATTTAAAGTGAACGTAAAGGCTGCGACAACACACGCACTGTGTGGAAGAACTATATTAAAAGTATCATTTGGCAGCAACAAATATTTTTTGTGATTTTTTCCCTTCCAAATTTTTTTTTCCAAACACGGGAATTATTGACTGATGCAACGAGCGACTGGAGTCGGCCATATCAGTTTATTGATTAGCCTTGCGCCAATGAAAACGCTTGTACGGAGCACGTGATATTTTCCTGTGACGTAGTATCACTTTGTTTTGGCATCGCTGTAGCACGAATTGTAATTGCGGTGGTGGAGAGCTCGGCTGTTTCAAGCGTGTTTTGATTGTGTTGCGTGTCTCCAGCAAGTGTTTACTGACCTGAAACGTTCGATGAACTACTCACTACTTTCGTCGACATCGGAGCGTTTTGGTTCAAACTGGTAACCCTGTAAACCTTCATTTGTCTCTTCGTCAGAACTTGAAGTCAGGCTAGCCTCCTCGTACGTCGCTATGTTTACATGCTTTCTGCGCTTTCTAACTCCACGAAGTAAAGAGCTCCGAGGTGATACAACGTCACTGCTCTGAGTGAGATAGCCAGCATGGCGGCAGCCGGGGAACAATAATACAACGGAGATAATTTCGTTCGTACTCGGTGCAAAAAAATCCCCAAAAATATTTGTTGCTGCTATTTCAGTATTTCAATGTAGCTCTTTCCCACAGAGTGCATGTTGCCTCAGCCTTTACGTTCACTTTAACGTAAATATAAAGTACACGAACTTGTCAAGTGTACATGTAAACCGGATATGCCCAAAGGAAGCTGCGCAATCGATGTGCGCGCGAGTAATACTGGTTAATCAAAACTGCAACTGGGTTCTGAAGCGAAACTATGACAGCGGTGAAAGCCACTCGCATGTCACAGATGTGTCGAATCAAACAATAAGATCATGTACCTGAACATATATCAGTTCACTGCCATAGTGATTTAGTAAAGGCCTATTCCAATTTTCAACAATTACTGTTATCATTTACAATCGTACTTCAGAGTTATCACATCAATTAGATATAAATACATCTACTTATAAATCACCATAAGGCCTGCCCCTTTTGATGTTCAATCTGCGATTCCGTCGGCCAAGTCGCTGGTTGCTATTTGCCGCATAGAAACATCAACAGAAGTTGAAATAAAACATGAAAATAACGATATATTAATTATGCGCAACACAAATATTAGGCAATTTGAAATCATACTGAATATGAGCATATTTCATTGACTAGAATATGACCATTCATAGCCTAGTTACAGGATTTGGAATTATATTGTCGTTTTGTATCATTTATCGTTTTTCGATAATTTTCGCATTTCCAAACAAGACAAAAATTAGCAGGGAATTTGGTATAAGTACAGCGAATGTGGAAACTAATGGCTCATGAGGAACCGGTTGCACAATGCTTGTATCCTCAAACGTACCGTTCTCAAATTATGAAAGAACAATGGCACCTACTGTGGGAACCACCAGTGTGGATTGTACTGTTGCGTTCACCGTTCCTCGTTTTCATTAACGAGATCATTTATTATAGCATGATACGCTTACTTGATCTCAAACTTTTTAGGTTTTAAGTTAGTATAACGTAATTTGAATAAAATGAACTGTTGATATTCGTAAGCGGTAATTACTGGGTTCAATCCCTGGCCGGGTCATACCAAAGACTTGAAAAATGGAACTTGTTGCTTCCTCGCTCACGCTCAGTATTGAGAGGATAGAACAAGGACTGGTTCGCTCGGTGTCAGTATAACGTGACTGAGTGGGGTGTCATGTCTGCCTACGGCATGATATTTCGGTGGGACAGCAGTATAAAATGTCAACATTAGATCTGCTCTGTTACAAGTAGGTATACCCCGCCCCTTCCACTCCCCTCCCTTCCCTTCCCCGTCGTGATATAGCTGAAAAAATGTTGAAAGCGACGTTAAACCCTATTCACTCACTCGTCACCGTATATAATAGGGTTAACACCGATGCCCATCAAGAACCCATCGGGCCAGAAGTGCTCTTCAATACACACGTATTGAAGATCAATTAGCGATTAGCACGCAGGGGTAAAACGGCTTCGACTGATTCCTCAGTTACTAGTAACAGCTTCGAGGCAGCGCAAAAGTGAAAAAAGGCCAATGTAGTGTTCCTCATGAGCCATTAGTTTCCCATTCGCTGTACTTATACCAAATTCCCTGCTAATTTTTGTCTTGTTTGGAAATGCGAAAATTATCGAAAAACGATAAAATATACAAAACGACAATATAATTCCAAATCCTATAACTAGGCTATGAATGGTCATATTCTAGTCAATGAAATATGCTCATATTCAGTATGATTTCAAATTGCCTAATATTTGTGTTGCGCATAATTAATATATCGTTATTTTCATGTTTTATTTCAACTTCTGTTGATGTTTCTATGCGGCAAATAGCAACCAGCGACTTGGCCGACGGAATCGCAGATTGAACATCAAAGGGGCAGGCCGTGATATTGGCTGCAGGCTAGGATACCTTATGGTGATTTATAAGTAGATGTATTTATATCTAATTGATGTGATAACTCTGAAGTACGATTGTAAATGATAACAGTAATTGTTGAAAATTGGAATAGGCCTTTACTAAATCACTATGGCAGTGAACTGATATATGTTCAGGTACATGATCTTATTGTTTGATTCGACACATCTGTGACATGCGAGTGGCTTTCACCGCTGTCATAGTTTCGCTTCAGAACCCAGTTGCAGTTTTGATTAACCAGTATTACTCGCGCGCACATCGATTGCGCAGCTTCCTTTGGGCATATCCGGTTTACATGTACACTTTACAAGTTCGTGTACTTTATATTTACGTTAAATTTAACGTCTTAACTTCCTATCGTTATTTATGTTCAAAAAATATTTATAAAAATTTAAAAAAAAATAACTTTATATATAGGCCCTATTTATATCGTTTTATATATATTTACAAAGGTTTTAATTATATATTTGTGTTTGACAATATTGTCACAAACGGCGACTTTATATTTTGGTTTCACCTCTATATATTTGTCGTTGACAATATTGTCACAAACGGCGACTTTATATTTTGGTTTTAACTCTATATATTTGTCGTTGACAATATTGTCACAAACGGCGCCTCATACTCATGGGCCAGTCGGCCTTTTGCAATAAATAAATATATATATATATATATTCAGGGTATTCTTGCAATCAACATGTTTACCCCATGTTGAGGTGTTTACTCCATCAGACGCCCGCGATGCTCATTTATCAAATCTATTAACATCAGATTATTGAGTTATTTGAGCTGTTCTGTCATCACTGCTCCCGGGCTAGGGTAATTAGTTCTGCTTAAACCGGTGATAGGGGCCGTTTGGTTGTTTCATAGTTTCCACATGAATACCTGCAATAAAGTCCGGCTGAGATACCAAGGCTACGACTTAGATACTAAGGCTACGTCAGTAGTATATAGAAGACCGGACGAGTATCGTTATCCAGGGAGGTAACTCTTGGTTCCCTTTTTTCCAGGTTAAAGGTATAGGGGACGCCACATCGCCTTTCACCTCTGTGGCGCCAGGGGGCGCCACCAGCTCAAGGTCACGTGGAGGTCAAAAGTAGTTCCGGCAACCTGCAACCGTTGTATTCCTCCGCGGACAGAAAGTAGTCCCATGTCAACCAAGTGACTTCCAATGTTAATGTATACGGGGAATGCCTAAAAAGAGTATGGGAATAGACGTTTTGTGCCCGGGGTGGGTCCCTAGTGGATCGAATGGGTCGAGTGAGGTATCAAAGTGAAGCATTCGTGAAGGGGCATCCAGTCATGGGTGGGTGTATGTAAAATTAGGATTCTTTCCCGAAACTATAAAAAGCGGAACACGGACTTTACCCCTAAAATAGGGGAAAACACCTATCAACCCTAGCCAAAAGGGCTAATATCGCTCTCCGGGCTTATCGGGGCCTGCCTATCAAGTCAATGGGGTGGGTGCATGTAAAATAAGGATTTGTTCCCGAAACTATAAAAAGCGGAACACGGACTTTACCCCTAAACTAGGAGAAAACCCCTATCAACTCTAGCCAAAAGGGCTAATATCGTGCCCCGGGCTTATCGGGGCCTGCCTATCAAGTCAATGGGGTGGGTGCATGTAAAATTAGGATTTGTCCCCGAAACTATAAAAAGCGGAACACGGACTTTACCCCTAAAATAGGGGAAAACCCCTATCAACTCTAGCCAAAAGGGCTAATATCGGTCCCCGGGCTTATCGGGGCCTGCCTACCAAGTCAATGGGGTGGGTGCATGTAAAATTAGGATTTTTTTCCGAAACTATAAAAAACGAAACACGGACTTTACCCCTACAATAGGGGTCTGTATTATACAATATAAGGGAAAATGCCTGTATGGGGTATGGGGATGGTCAATTTTTTTTGTGGGTGTTACTATGGATTGTGGGGTCTCGTTTTTCTCGTCTCGCCGAGAAAAATACAATGGGAGGGGTCCCGGAGCGAATCGGTGAAATTTTTGGGAAAAGTCACCGAGGTCTGTATATAGGCCCATAGGCTGGCCACGGAGGGTATAGGTCCAACCTGGGAAATTTACACACGTTCATTGTGATATGGGTTGCTTGGATTTGTTTTTGACGTCTCGTCATTTAGAACACGATGGGAAGGGTCTTGGAGCGCAACGGTGAAATTTTTGGAAAAGTACCATATAGCCCATATAGTCCCATACTGGCTATATGGGGGTATAGTTTCAACCTGGAAAATTCACACACGTTCATTGTGATATGGGTTGTTTGGTATTGTTTTTCACGTCTCGTCATTTAGAACATGATGGGAAGGGTCCCGGAGCGAAACGGTGAAATTTTTGGAAAAAGCTCACCGAGGCCTGGGTAGGCCCATAGGCTGGCTATGGGATATAGGTCCAACCTGGGAAATTCACACACGTTCATTGTGATATGGGTTGTTTGGTCTTGTTTATCACGTCTCGTTATTTAGAATACGATGGGAAGGGTTTCGAAGCGAAACGGTGAAATTTTTGGAAAAAGTTCACCGAGGCCTGGGGTGAACGTTTTGGGGTCTAGGTGAGCCCCTAATGGTCCTATGGTGTCGTATGAGGTCTTATTTTGAAGCTCTCGTGGAGTTTGTAATGTATCGACTCATGGTTCGTCCGTGTGCAAGAGTCTGCGCATGCGTAGTCTGGCCGTAGTATAGAAAGCAGGCATGTTGGGGATGCGTGGGGGTGTGTTTTAACCCACCACCAGGGGTCCATGGTTGTGGTTTGGTGGGTTGTGACGTCACTTCCGGGTTTCACTAAAACTACCTTCGAACACAGAAGAGTTCCAATTTTTCCCGTACACGTAGGATCCGGATGTTCAACATCCGGGTTTTTCCCCGGCCCGGCCCGGCCCGCCCCGGCCGCAGCGCGCGGATTACTCGGGCCGCATCGCGCGCGCGCGGGGGTGATCTAATGCCGCAGCGCGCGCGTTTCCGGAAGTGCGTGGGTGAATCGGCAGCGCGCGCGCATGAAGACCCTCATACATACCCCAATGCAGGCGCAGACGTGATGTGCCCGGATGATAGACACGGACGTCGCCGAGAAAAACACATACAACACGTCACATACAGTCGCCCCCCTCAATACCCTCATATATACCCGGATGACAGACGTTACCGAAAAGACACGGACTTTACCGAAAAGACACGGACTTTACCGAAAAGACACGGACTTTACCGAAAAGACACGGACGCACCCGAAAAGACACGAAGGTGAACGACATTGTGGAAAAACCCCACAGACAGGTTATTACATGCATTCCTATGATGTTCACAGGTTACGCCCGATTCACGCATAATAAAAGGATTGCTCTGTAATCTGTGTTGTTGTTGCTCTCTTTTTTGCACTAACCCATCAGAATAGTACGTATCACGGACTACACCCGTAGAGCTACATCTAGGCGCGCATGTGTGACATGGTCTATAAAACACACCTTCATTTCTACGGTTGCAGAGCCATGACGGACACCCAGCCCTATGCGACTCGCATTTTACAGCATGCCACCGTGGTTAATTCACTCACGGGTTACCGAGCAGTGGTCCGGTCCATGTTTGCCGATGGCGACGACAACGAGGGGCGACGCCAGATCCTGAAAGAGTTCACAGAAGCGGTCCACGACAGAATGCACTCGATGGAGAGGTGTGCCATCACTCACCACTACTGGACTATGACAGCCATCCTTGATGCTCGGGCTATGGACCACGAGCGCTCACGCCGGAACCAGCGACGGCTGGTTGGCCTAGTCATGGTCTGTGCCCTATTGACCCTGGCAGGGTCAGACACAGTGTGCGTCATTCAACGATCGTCATTGGGTCAACCATGTCACCTGTTCTACGAGCCATCCTTCCCCTTACACCCCGGGTGGGGTTACACGTCTATGAAGATAAAGTCACCCTCGTGGAAGACCGTGGAGATGTTTGCTGGTCGCCCGCTGAGACCGTATCGAATACGGTTACGCTACACCGTGACGGCTGGACCAAATTTAAACGGGTGTTGGGCGGCGAGCTCGACGGACACCTCTTCCAAATAGACAATGCCATCTACGTATACCGTGGACCCTTCTTCCCACGCCTGGGCCGCTACCAAGATCCTACGCGAGGCTTCACCCTAGACCCCGATCTGTGGACAGCCTTCGAGAAAGTGGTGCCTATCGTGGACCAGCTGTTTACACCGGACGAGCGGTCATCAGACGAGTTGGAGTGGGCTCGTGCCCTGAGAGAAGCGGCGGCAGAACCCAATGAACAAATGTCTAGCCATGAACCAGACGACGATGCCATTGATTACCCGGCTAGACTTTGACCACCCGATCCTTTGATCTCACGGGGTTCTCCCTATAAATACGAGAGACAGTCAAATCTGGTACCATTCACGTACTGACCATGACGGAGCATATAATACTGCCGTATCTCAGCTTGACCCCCGAGGTCTTCCTGCACGTGTATGCGGATACGGTCGATATCATGGAGGAGGTGGGAGACATCTGTGATGCAGACCCTACACAACCGTGCCCTGCTCACATTCGTCTGTCCCGAGAGGGCTGGATCAAATTCAAACGGGTGTTGTCTGGTGAACTGGACGGCGATCTCATCCACTTGTGTCACGATGTGTACATCCGACGCGGTCCCTTCTTTGCTCAATTGGCTCGGCTAGATGGGGGTACAGTCCATTTTACCCTTAACCCTGATCTATGGTCTGCATTGGAAGATGCCGTGGTAGATGTGGATCAAGTGCTTATCAAACGGTCATCAGACGAGTTGGACTGGTCATTTACCATGGACATTGTGGAAGCCAACGAAGAAAATCAGAAAGAAACTCCGGCCCAAGATATACCTGTTATAAATAAACGATAGAGCCAGGATCCATCATCATTTGTCACCATGAAGCGCTGGGAGAAGGTGTGTGGATAACTTATACTACAGTCCCGACAGTCCGGCGGCCTATAGTGCATTGTCGGCTCTCTATCGAGCGGCCAAACCCCAGGGGATACAACGTGCCCAAGTCCGAGATTGGTTAAGAAAACAAGACACCTATACCTTACATCGATCTGCCCGTCGCCATTTTCTACGGAACCGGGTCATCGTGGGAGGACTAGATGCCCAGTGGCAAGCGGATTTGGTCGATATGAGCGCCTTTGCCAAACACAACGATGGGAATCGGTATATCTTGACGTGCATCGATATCCTATCCAAGTATGCGTGGGTGGTACCCATCCGGACGAAAACGGGGGCGAATCTCATAGCGGCGTTCAAAGACATCTTCAAGACCGGGCGCAAACCTTTGTATTTGCAAACCGACGAAGGCACGGAATTCCTCAACAGACCGTTCCAACAGTTTCTGAAAGCCCAGAAGGTGTTTTTCTTCCATACGTACAACGAGACCAAGGCTTCCGTGGTAGAAAGGTTCAACAGGACATTCAAAGGCCGCATGTATAAATATTTCACCTATAAGAATACAAGGCGGTACATCGATGTTCTCCCGAAACTTGTGAGTGGTTACAATCGAGCCTATCATCGGAGTATAGAGAGAGCCCCCATTACCGTGACCCAACGCAATGAAGCCCAAGTCCCGCGTGTCTTGTACCCCAGGCCATCGCAGCGAACACCGAAGGCGGTGTACAAGGTCGGGGACCCTGGAAGAAAGAAAGACGAAGTGCTGAAGAGTGTACCTGCATCGTTCAAGAAACAAGCTGGCCTGGTATTACAACGGATGAAACAGAATCCTAACATGACTTGAAATGATAAAGGCGAACTACTGGTACAGAATCAGGTGGTCCCGGAGGCCCACATGACGGATTTAGTGAATGATCCTAGAGGATGGGAGGCCTTCGCTCAAGGCTTGAAAGACATGCATGTACCACAGGAATTGGTGGGGAACCCCCACCGCTGGGCCTTTATGCAGCGTGACTCACCGAGTCGTGCACCACGACAGACTCCACAACCTTGGGAAGCCGAGTGGGAACCGGAGTCACCCCCCAAAACACCACCACAACGGGCACCTTCTGTTCAGGCCTTTAAAAAACCACCCTCGATCAGAACACCCCACATCTCCAGAGCCGTGACACGTAGCAAGTCACCGCGACGAACACGACGCCGGACACAACCGCCCAAGGCCTGGAACACCTATTAAAACCAACAGCAGCAGCAGGGCAGCTCAGTCGCCATGTTTTACCTCACCCTACCCAGTAACAGTTCGCTGGATGTGTTTCCTGACAACACCGTGGCCAAGTACGCCACCCAGTTACCGCAACCGTTGCATTTACCTGGACGATGGGAATGTGGCCTCGTGGATATCCAATACCCTTACTCGTGGTACAACGTGCGAGCGAATGAAGTGTGGTACGAGGTGACCTACGAAGGCAAAAACACCCGACTCACCCTCCCCGAAGGCCAATACGATACCCCCAAGGAGTTCATGGGTGGGCTGACAAGACTGTTGCATTATAAGGCTCTACGGGAGGTCACGTATACATCAAAACCCATCAAATCCTTTCCTTCAAGAATCACGACAAGGCACAGATCCTTCTCACCGCCAACGTGAGTGTCGTACTGAGTCCTATCCTACAGCAAATGCTGGGTCTCGCTCACGCGACCTACACGGGTCCATCCGAGGACCATGGCCAGATCCCGATGGATATGAAGTCGGGTATGTACGGACTCTACGTCTACTCGGACGTAGTCGACAACCACATCGTGGGCGATATCAACACACCTCTGTTACGGGTGGTCCCCATTAAAAAGACGTATGAAGATCAAATCATCCACAGTTTCACCCACATGCTCTACCTGCCCGTACGACAAACCGGCATCAACACTATCACTGTGGATATAAGACATGACACGGGACGACCGGTGGCATTCGAACGAGGAAAAGTGGTGCTGACACTTCATTTTCGACAAGCACGTGCTCCCCACTTTGCATAATGAAAGTACCTTACGAGTGCGATGCACGCAGCTATATGGACTATTATGCCCACCATGCCGGGGGTGGCTTTCCGGTCTTTAGCGGTGCACGCATGCAACGAGGACATGGGCTGAGGAACATACTCGGCAGCATCGTCAAAACGTTCCTGCCCTTGGTGACGCGTGGGGTGAAAGCAATCGGCAAACAAGCGGTACGCAGTGGACTGCAAGTGGCCGGTGATGTCTTGGGGGGTACGGCACCCAAAGAATCCTTGAAACGGCGGGCCAAAGAAGCGGGAGGCGTCTTGGTGGCCAAAGCACAACGCACCGTAGGGAATAAAAGAGCTGCCCCACCGAGACCACGCACCAGTCGACGACCGACCCAGCGACGACGCACATCGAAGACCCAGGATATCTTTTCTTAAACATGTCCTTGATCCACGCAGAGTCCTGTCCCTCCACCAACAGTGAATTTGATTTGTGGACCGTGCCGCCCACACAGACCAGTGCCGAACAAGGATTATGGGTGGAGCATCTCCCGCTCTCCAGCATCAACGAAACAGGGCCCATCGAGTTCACTATCAGTAATGCGGATACGGCCTATGTGGATTTAGCCCATACATACTTGTATGTGAAAGCCAAGGTGGTCAATGGGGATGGCTCCAGAATCATCCAAGCTGCAACGGTGGGCCCGACGAATCTCTGGCTGCACTCGATGTTTCAACAGGTGGATATTTTTCTCAGCGACAAACTCATCAGTGACTCGACCAACACGTACCCCTATCGAGCCTACATCGAGACACTGTTGTCGTATGGCCGAGAGGCTAAAAAATCTCAGCTGACAGCCGCTTTATTCTACCAGGACACACCCGAGCACATGGACACGGTGGACAATGTGGGATATAACAAACGGAAGGCTTTCACTGCGAACGGTGCCTCGGTGGATCTCATGGGTCGACTACACGCAGACATGTTCATGCAAGACTGGTACCTCTTGAACAAGATTCCCATCAAAATCCGACTGATACGGGCGCCTCCGACCTTCGCCTTGATGGCCACTAACGTAGATGGGAATGCAGCTGACTATAAGATTGTTATCCAAGACGCAGTCCTGTATGTCCGAAAAGTGAAACCGAATCCAGCCGTTCAATTGGGACACATGAAAGCCTTGGAAACAAAACCAGCCCAGTACCCTATCCGACGTGTACAAACCAAAGTGTTCTCTGTGCCTGCTGGAAATATGGGCGCCAACAAAGAAAACCTGTTCCTGGGGGAACTACCCAAGCGATTGATCCTGGCCTGTGTGGAAAATACCAGTTTCAGCGGAGCCTACCCAGAGAATCCGTTTGACTTTAAACATTTCGGCATCAATTTTGTGGCCCTGCATGTGGATGGACAACAGGTCCCAGCCACGGCCTTAACACCGAACTTTGGGCGCAGGAATTTCATTCGAGCCTATCAGAGCCTGTTTACAGCCACCGGTCAAATCAACCAGGACGAAGGGAATTTGATCAGTCGGGAGGACTACGCGAACGGATACACGTTGTTCTGTTTCGATCTGACCCCCACCTTAGAGAACGACCATCAGCTGGCCCTGGCCAAGCAAGGCAATTTACGGTTGGAAATCCACTTTGCACGAGCCCTGGGGACCACCGTCAATGTGATCTGCTACGCCGAGTTTGACAACATCATTCAAGTGGACAAGGCGCGCAACGTCCTGTATGACTTTTCCACCTAACATGGATACAGACCAGATAACCACCGTGCTGGAGAATGACACAGGGACACGTATGGTCTTTCAAGGGGTGTTCGCCCGAGATGTGTTCCCATTAGACCGTGTGTATCCTGCTGCACACGTTCTCAACACGGACCCGATGGATCGGCCCGGTGAACATTGAGTGGCCGTGTACTTGACAGAACAGCAGGGCGAATACTTGGTGTTGGAACAGTCAAACGTTGCAAAGCCTGACCAGTAGCGTGTGCGGACAATATTGCTTGTTTTACCTGTACCATCGATGCCGGGGAAGGACCTTATCTACCATCGTACAGATGTTTGACGAGTACCCCAAGGCCGAGGATCGCGATGTACTCGTATATGACTGGGCCGCCCATCATTTCAATGTACAAGCCCCGTTCTGGGCTTAAGTTCTGTCAATGTACAAGCCCCCTGTTCTGGGCTTAAGTTTACAAGCCCCCTGTTCTGGGCTTCAGTTCTTTCAATGTACAAGCCCCCTGTTCTGGGCTTCAGTTCTTTCAATGTACAAGACCCTTGTTCTGGGCTTCAGTTTTCACGTGGTTGTTCTCCCGTTGTTGTTGTTCACTGAATAAAAAAATGAGATATCACCAAAAAACCCTGTCTTGTGTGTTTTCTATATGAGCATAATGCATGAAACTGGCTTTGAACACCGTATTAGCCAATCAGTGGCCTAGAATGGAGCCAAAGCTAACCCACCCATGTCCAGAAAACATTACCCGGGTGTACAAGAACCCGGATGTAGGCGCGGACGTAGGCGAAAGCATCCCAGTACCCGGATGTAGGCGCAGACGTGAGCAAAATTCTAGTACCCGTCCATTGGTTCTTTTATCGATCGCTCATTGGCTCTTTTTCTCGACCGCTGATTGGTCCAAATGGAACTGCCCATCCTTCCCAGGTTAATTTACAATCCCCTTTTGGGGTTCAAGCTCTGTATATCGATGCCGCAACATTGTCTCCGAACCTTGCCGAAAGGGAGACCTTGGACCTTTTGACCTGGATGTGACCTTTGACCTTTTGACCCGACATTCACCCGCGCACTGCCGGTGATGACGCGCGCGCTGCGGCCGGGGCGGGCCGGGCCGGGCCGGGAAAAAACCCGGATGTTGAACATCCGGATCCTACGTGTACGGGAAAAATTGGAACTCTTCTGTGTTCGAAGGTAGTTTTAGCGAAACCCGGAAGTGACGTCACAACCCACCAAACCACAACCATGGACCCCTAGTGGTGGGTTAAAACACACCCCCACGCATCCCCCAACATGCCTGCTTTCTATACTACGGCCAGACTACGCATGCGCAGACTCTTGCACACGGACGCACCATGAGTCGATACATTACAAACTCCACGAGAGCTTCAAAATAAGACCTCATACGACACCATAGGACCATTAGGGGCTCACCTAGACCCCAAAACGTTCACCCCGTATGGACCTATACCTCCATAGCCATGCAGTATAGGCCTATGGGCCTACCCAAAATTTCACCGTTTCGCTTCGAAACCCTTCCCATCGTGTTCTAAATAACGAGACGTGAAAAACAAGACCAAACAACCCATATCACAATGAACGTGTGTGAATTTCCCAGGTTGGACCTATACCCCATAGCCAGCCTATGGGCCTACCCAGGCCTCGGTGAGCTTTTTTCCAAAAAATTCACCGTTTCGCTCCGGGACCCTTCCCATCATGTTCTAAATGACGAGACGTGAAAAACAAGACCAAACAACCCATATCACAATGAACGTGTGTGAATTTTCCAGGTTGAACCTATACCCCCATATAGCCTGTATGGGACTATATGGGCTATATGGTACTTTTCCAAAAAATTCACCGTTGCGCTCCAAGACCCTTCCCATCGTGTTCTAAATGACGAGACGTGAAAAACAAATCCAAGCAACCCATATCACAATGAACGTGTATGAATTTCCCAGGTTAGGGGTTAGGGTTCCCAGCCTATGGGCCTATATACAGACCTCGGTGACTTTTCCCAAAAATTTCACCGATTCGCTCCGGGACCCCTCCCATTGTATTTTTCTCGGCGAGACGAGAAAAACGAGACCCCACAACCCATAGGAACACCCACACAAAAAATTGACCATCCCCATACCCCATACAGGCATTTTCCCTTATATTGTATAATACAGACCCCTATTGTAGGAGTAAAGTCCGTGTTCCGCTTTTTATAGTTTCGGAAAAAAATCCTAATTTTACATGCACCCACCCCATTGACTTGATAGGCAGGCCCCGATAAGCCCGGGGACCGATATTAGCCCTTTTGGCTAGAGTTGATAGGGGTTTCCCCTATTTTAGGGGTAAAGTCCGTGTTCCGCTTTTTATATTTTCGGGGACAAATCCTAATTTTACATGCACCCACCCCATTGACTTGATAGGCAGGCCCCGATAAGCCCGGGGCACGATATTAGCCTTTTTGGCTAGAGTTGATAGGGGTTTTCTCCTAGTTTAGGGGTAAAGTCCGTGTTCCGCTTTTTATAGTTTCGGGGACAAATCCTAATTTTACATGCACCCACCCCATTGACTTGATAGGCAGGCCCGATAAGCCCGGAGAGCGATATTATCCCTTTTGGCTAGGGTTGATAGGTGTTTTCCCCTATTTTAGGGGTAAAGTCCGTGTTCCGCTTTTTATAAAAAATCCTAATTTTACATACACCCACCCATGACTGGATGCCCCTTCACGAATGCTTCACTTTGATACCTCACTCGACCCATTCGGTCCACTAGGGACCCACCCCGGGCACAAAACGTCTATTCCCATACTCTTTTAGGCATTCCCTGTATACATTAACATTGGAAGTCACTTGGTTGACATGGGACTACTTTCTGTCCGCGGAGGAATACAAAGGTTACAGGTTGCCGGAACTACTTTTGACCTCCACGTGACCTTGAGCTGGTGGCGCCCCCTGGCGCCACAGACGCCACAGAGGCGAAAGGCGATGTGGCGTCCCCTATACCTTTAACCTGGAAAAAAGGGAACCAAGAGTTACCTCCCTGGAAAACGATACTCGTCCGGTCTTCTATATACTACTTACGTCCTAGAATATACTTCGTATTCTAGAGTCTAAATGTTAAATTACAACACATATAAGGGAAGTGGGAAGAGGTGCCGACATACTGGCAGAGCCACATGACTTCACAGTATCTAACGATTCGTGATATGTGTTGTATCTCAGGTACGCTTTTATTGTACCTGTTCATGTGGCATGTGGGATGCCGAGAGACGCCTTCCTTTGGAGTCACATGGTCGTTTTTTTCTTTTAGTCGCAAGACGCCAATTTTTCCCACCTCTTTACCTCTTCACTTTATCACCTGTGTAATGGTAACCTCTGTTATTAGTCAACATCCATTCTTAATATATTGGACACCAGTGAACTAGATTGCTGATCAGCGAACAATAATTAGCCATACTTCTTTTAACGAAATTTGCGGTGTAGTATTTGGTACTGATCAGAGGACATCGGAATTTAGAAGAAGCAGAACATTGAATTAATCCGTTGAAATGTTGAATCACATATAATCGTGTTTTAGAGATTGTACAAATTCTTATAGGAAAGACACCAGGATTGTATGATATACTGTAGATTCCTTCTTCTGTTTTTGAAACTATTTAGTTTTATAGTTCTACTCGTTATGACGGAGACAGCAGAAAAGTCGTCCACCAAGGTTAGAGAAGAGAAGTTAAATGCAGCCCCCTTAAATTCCCGAAGTATGCCAAGGGAAAAAGGTACCAGTCTTCATTGGAAAGGAAGATATTTTTTACGGGGCGATTCAGTCCCGTAGGGACTAATGGTTCTGTCTTATAGTCAGAAAAAAATGAGCGCCGGCTCTGTGCCTTGCTAACACAGCAAAATATAGAGTTCTTACACGACAAGAAAGAGGTCGGAATGTTCCTTCTTTAGATTGTCCAGGTTTCTGTGTTTTTAATGTTCGCGTATAGTTGCAGGTCTGATATATTTAAGTTACTTTTCCATTTATCTAATTTTATGCGTGTTTTCGTTAATTTTTCAGGGGCACTGCTTTCCTACTCAAAATATGTCGTCTGCTAAACCACAGATTTTGAGAGGCGCATGTTGAGTGATTTTGCGGGACTAACTCATTTTCATTAGAAAGCGTGTTTGGGCACTAATTTAGTATTAAATAATACCAGTATAAGTGTAATTCATTGTAGAAAACAATGGGATATTTCACTTTGCCTGTATTCATTTACATTTTCATGAAATATGTGTGTTGAGTTACAGTTTGGAATTTTCGCCTTTTAAGCTTACCCCTCAAGACCCTCTGCATTATCTTTTTATGGTAAGTTTCTCAAATCTAGTGGTGGTCAAATCATTTACGTAATAATTTCCCTGTATTCAGAAATGTTTTCTTTCCATTCTGCTTCTGAAATATTCATGGAATGTTGCAAGCATTTTCCCCTGATCTACAGAAAGAGCATATCACAGACATGCTGTGTTTGAAATTGTTTGGTGACAGGGGAGATAACCAAATAGAAGTGTAATATACTAGGGGAGTACTTGCAGGAGAGGTACATGTATATAATATGATGCCGTGAGAGGATGCATCCCAGCATAGCTCCGGTCCATCTAACCATGAGGATTTGACATTGTATCTCAATACTCATTTTTTACCCCTCGGCCATGGGGTATTATCGTCGTCTTGTACGTCCGTCTGTCCGTACGTCCGTACGTGAGCGAGATAGCCGGAAAACGGTTCTACTGAAGAAATCCAAATTTGTTATGCTTATTTACCTAGTCAAGGACCAGAAGCCTAATGAATTGGCACCTGATAGGGTGGAAACCTTGGCGGCCATCTTTAATTTTATGCAAAATGGATAATGATCCATATCTCGTAAACCAATCAACTGTTCAATACGAAAGTTGGTATACATCATCGATACATCAAGCAACTTTAAATGAATTACCAAACCGGCTTTTCTGATTAGCTGGAAATCCTGGAGGCCACCTTTAATTTATGCGAAATCGATAATGATACATATCTCTGTTACCATTCAATTGTTTTATATGGAAGTTGGTATACATCATCGATACATCCAGAGACTTTGAATCGGGACCTGATTGACCGAAAACCTTGGCGACCATCTTTAATTTATGCAAAAACTTTAATTATATATATCTCTGATAACATTTAAGTGTTCTATACCAAACTTGGTATACAGCATCGATGTACCAAGAGACTTGCAATGAATAACCACATCAGTTCCTCTGAGTGAGGGGAAGGATGGGCGGCCATCTTTAATTTATGCAAAATCATTAGTGATCTCGTTCTCTGATACCGTCCAAGTGCTCGATGTAAAATTTGGTATACATCATCGATTCATCAAGAGACTTACGACAAATGACAGTTCTGGTTTCTCTGATTGGGCAGAAACCTTGGTGGCCATCTTTAATTTATTCAAAATCTTTACTGATGTATATCTCTGATACCATTTCAGTGTTCTATACGAAACTTGGTATACAGCATCAATGTATCAAGAGACTTTCAATGAATAACCACATCAATTCCTCTGAGTGGCGGGAAGGATGGGCAGCCATCTTTAATTTATGCGAAATCATTAATGATCTCTATCTCTGATACCGTTCAAATGCTCGATGTAAAATTTGGCATACATCATTGATGCATCAAGAAACTTATGTAATGAATACCAGTTTCTCTGATTAGACGGAAACCTTAGGGGTCATTTCTAATTGCAAAATTTTTGATAATCTGTATATTTGTGACTTGACTGCTTGGTGTTCCTGACATCTTGGTTCATATTGAATACATTATGAATGTACCCAGAACCGAGGGGTTTTCAGATGCGCAGCTTCGTATTGTCATTTACTGCTGAAGGATATGCTTTCTATTATCTGAAAAAGTGAAATATTTTACAAATATTGGTAACATGCAGAGAAGACATTATTTTAGCATTTCATCAGGTTGGTTTCATAATAAATGTGTGTCCCAGCGGTCACAAGTTATTTTTTTAATATATATATGTGTACAATTACACTAATGCATTAGAGATCCTTGTTGAGAGGAATGTGTGAGACTACAAGTATGGCTCTTCGTCATGGGATGAAACATCAAAGAGTTAGTGGAATTATTCCAACAGCTTATTTTACATTTAAATAGCCCCGTTTCAGTGCCTAAGGCTCTAGTTTTGGGTTGATGAGGTACAATATTATGTGCATGACAAGTTATTTTCTGAGGTGGAGAAAGTAAACTTTATCATTCTTGAGAATGACCCTATAGCTGAAATTAAGTTTTGGTAAAAGGCAGATGAAGTCCTTGGTATCCTGGAATAAAATGTTCTCCAGAAACGAAAGAGCTTTCCAAACACAACAACAAAGACACCAAAAAAAAATCAGTAGAGATCAGAGATTTGTTGAAGCGCAAACAGCCTAAACTAATGCATACCAGGATATTCTTTTGAAGGAAAGATTTGCGGAGGGTGTGTTCGATGCTTCTTTGCGTCGTGAACTAAAAGGTTAAATTTGGAACAGCCTGAAAATATATTTTGGGAAATGTGGGATAGCGCTAAAGCTAATCTTAGAATAAAGAAACGCAACTTGGTTGGGTGGTGCTCAGTTGGTTCGTCGCGATGGGACTGAAATAATGTTGAAAGCGACCTTAAACCCTATTCACTCACTCACTCCTTTCAGAGAGAGAGAGAGAGCTTTCAGAGAATTACTTTCTCCATCCTCGTAGAGGTAGAGTGGCAAATGCATATATATACAGTTTACGGCAGCTTTTATACATTAACGTTGTAATACAATTCATTCAACAAACATATTTAGACATTAACATTGTGATTACAATTAACCTTAGTGAAAACTTTGGAAGAGATCAATTTCACTAAGATGGAGCTAAAGCTTGGGTAGATGAACAAAGTTTGGGTAGGTTTACAAGAAGTTACAGTTGAAACTAATGCGGGTCCAGTTGAGGCTAGCTCTATTGCTCAATCGCAAAACCTTGTTATTAACAACCGTATGAAAGACCAAAAGAAACAAAATGATCAGTTAGTGGCACTAGTTAAGTAATTTAGTTAGGGAAACCAAAGGGACGTAATCCAAATGTAGATGCTGGAACCATCATTTGCCATTACTGCAAGTAGCCTAATAATTATGATTAAAGACTGTTGAAAAAGTAAACAAGATATGGAACGGACCAGTGGTCCCAGGAACCGACTGTCAATCTAGAAGTTCTCGAGGCAACGAGCCATGCGTCGAATCCTCACATGTCATGCAAATGAGCGTTATGGCTGGTTCTTTTCCTCTGGTCAACTTGAAGAGAGTAACAGGACAAGTATAAAATGAATAATTAATTGTTTAAGTCCAGTTGAATTTTGACGCGAAGATCCGGAAGTTGGAGTAACTTTCTCACATTCTGTCGCATTGTGGATCTGACTTAAACGCCGATTTTCTTGAGGAATGAACTCTGTCCAGAAAGCCACACGACTGGCAAATATCCCTTGGTCCACTGAATCATTGGACATCTGTGTGTCTAGGCGTAAGTACTTTTCTTCGCCTTCTTCATACCTTGGCCACTTCACAGGGACAGCGACAGGTTCATTGGGGTTCCTGTGAGTGGATGATAAAGAATATTGCATCAGTAAAACATAGGTACCCACGATTTCCGTCGTTTTTGGACCATACCAGTAGTGAGCAACAAGCTAAAAGTGGAATATTCATGTACGAGAGAGTTGACGATAGATTGCAGTTATTAAACAGTAGTAGCTAGTCAAAAAGTATGTATCTTTATACACTAATGCCATATACAAAGTATGTAACATTTATATTCAGTTATTTTTAAGATGACAGTTTCTTGGTAAAGCAGAAATACTCGTGCTGAATGGGAAAGTCCCGTGTGACACTCGCGTCGGGGGCTGGTTCGAGTCTCGCACGGGACTGGCCATTCAGCACAAGCATTTGTTCTTCATCAAGAAAGTTTTCTCTTTAAAATTATTGAATATAAATGTATGTATCTTTGTTTGGAGACGATATGCATTTCAAAGGTTCTATCCAATCTTTGACTGGAGAAACTATGTCTCTCCCAGTACTATCACTTGGGACTAGAATGATATGGACAGCATCAAGATCAAATATCATTAACACGCCTGGACATCTTTGTTTTAGAGGGAAATGATTTATATTGGATTGAAGTGATATGCAAGAGGTGCGAAAAACTGACGACGTCTGGCGACTAAAAAGTACCATATAACTCTACAGAAAGCTTCCATTGACACCTCACATTCAAACCCGAGAATACTGTGTATTCTCGGACGTAGTCTTAGTATCTCAGCCGCGCTTTAATTGAAGCTGTTCAGTGAACACTACACGACCCCAAGAACTGGCTTAAGCGGAATTACATACGCTAGCTCTGGAGCTGTGATGACAGATCAGCTCAATTAAATAACTTTAACAGTCCATCAGCAGAATCCTATAAACGATTAGGTTACAGATGTTCGTACTCCGTTCACGGTTAATGGGCGAGTACATGGTGCTAAAACTATTAGTTTTATGTTAGGATGCAATGAAATAACATTTCTATCATTGTATAACACAAGGATATAGTTTCTTGGATACTTGAATAAATTCATCCTAATTCTTACCCGGTTTTTACGAAGTTAGTCCAATAGGTCATGGTTGTCTGGCTCAGCACTTCCTCTTTCTTTGTCCCGTTGAGTAGCTTGAACTCGTACGGGTTTCCAAAAACGAAGAAAAGCTCATCTACATGGCCCGCACCTCTCCTCCACGGGGCCTGGGACATCCAACTTGGTCGATGATCAAACTGGTACATATAGGTCCTTCCTCGGGCAGTATCCGGTGCAACCTGGTTATGGAGTCGCGCAAATTGAACCGTACCGACATTGAAGAGGAGGTCTCCCATCATGTCCACTAACATCCTTGCTCTTGACAAGCTGCTGGTTGGCATTGTCCAGTCAGTGTACTTGTAGCGGACAGTATTCAGAAAAGTAGGAATGTGTTCAGGAGGAATCTGCATAGCACCAGCTAGGGATAATGCAAACTCGAAAAAATCCTTTGGAATACCCTTTTTCAAGTAGAAAGGTCGAACCGTTTGCTCGAACCAAATGGACGCTTCTTGAGTATTTATACCTATCAGTATATCTAACATGGCGAGCCTCTCAGCGACATCAGAAGTAAGCTGATTTCTTATTTCCAAAGGAGTTTCGGGGAAGATCTCACCCTTGTATCGCGGAGCCCAGGCCACAACAGCTGTCTGTTTCACCTGTACGTCTATGATTTCATCTACAGTTTTCAGTTTCAAACATTCTACGAGAGATCTGGTATTTTGAGTAGGGCACCCCATATTCGCAGCAAACAATTTCGCATTTTTCAAAGCAGATGGCTGAAATGCCCACGTGGAGAAAGGGTTCCCGCTTTCAATTATAGCGCGCTGGAACAAATCTCTTGTCAACGGAGAAATTGCGAGCTGTGACACGCTCGCCCCTCCGGCCGATTCTCCTGCGATAGTGACCCGTCCCACATCACCGCCGAATTGCGCGATGTTAGCTTTCACCCATTTTAGTGCCATAATCTGATCGAGTAAGCCGAAATTACCTACTGCGTGTTCATCTTCTGTGTTGAGGAATCCCAGTGCCCCCAGTCTGTAGTTAATGGTGACAACAATAACGTCGTTCCCAGACGATAGAACGACTCCCGAATTCCGGCGACCCGATCCAAAGACATAGCCACCACCGTGTATCCACACCATTACCGGTAGTGAATAATCACTGTTGATAATCGATGGAGCATATACATTTAGGTATAAACAGTCCTCCTGAGTAGTAAAAGGAATATGCGCAGTGGTGACTTCCTGGAACACTTTGTGTACTTCCAGATCACTGGGTATGATTTGAGGACATTCGATAGCCGTGTCGTTGGTAGCATTTATCATGCCTTTCATTCTGGCTTTAAACTCGGGTGGCATGAATCTCCGAGCTCCGACTGGTGGCTCCGCATACGGAATATTATGGAATTCATATATGACTTTACCACTGAAACGTCTAACTTGACCCTGTATGAATCCACTTGTTGTGTTTACCAATAGGTCCACTGAATTAGCTAAAGGTGTTGTCAAACACAACACTGATACTCTGAGTATGTTGTACAGCTGTTTCATGTTGCCTGCAAAGTCAGTTCCCGTTCTGGAAATAAAACAAAAATGAAACAGGGAAATTCTCTGATCACTTGCGTTGTTAGCTTCAGACTAAATGCGAATCATTGTATTTTCTTTTTTTCATTTGTTTGTTTCTCCCCTTTCAGGGCCCATTGTAAAAAACAAAACTCGTGCCTCTGTCATTCGTGATGGCGGATTATCTTTGGGGATTTACATCAGAAACACCCTATCACGTCTGTTACCTTGAAAAACTCGTTCCTATCATCTCGAAAAATGAAGTTTCAGTGCCAGATCTTTTCGAAGTATATCAGTTTTGATATTCTGTATTCTCACCTACTGTTCCACTATGAAGTTACATTGTTCACCAAGCCAGGTCAGAAACTAATTACACAAGGTATATAGTCATATCAGAAAAAGAGCCATCCAAAATTGAGTACCATATTCCAGGCTTACTATTATATTATTATATTATATTGTATTAGGGCAGATAATAACTGTTTCATCTATGGAGTCAGTCAGTGTCTATGCCATAATGATTTCTTAATAGATTACAAGCGTCTGGTCTGTCATTCATAATTCCTCCGTCGTCCATTACAGAATATCCGCTTCCATAATCCAAAGACCTATTCCATATTCCATATAACAGCATTAGTACCAATTCAAAAAGACAACCATAGTATACATAAACATAGGCTATTTTGCTGCAAGAGAGAAGCGGTCGACAGTTTTCAATGATGCCGGCAAGACCTCGTGATGTTCCAAAAATATTAAATCCGTATCGCTGTTCAGTATTCTTAATTCATATGATATTTGCTGTAAATCTTCATCTAGATAATTCAGTCACGCTTTCATTGTGTCTGTTCGTATGAGCACCATGAGGATATTGAGTTACATGGATTCATACGGTCCCTGGCTCCGGGTTAAGCGGAATTAGACACAAGATCTTGCATGCTACGCTCGTATTTTGCTATCATCATGCGATATGTTTCGCCAAATTTGAGAAACTTTGAGTGAAAGCGGTTGATGGTATAGCCCTGTTTTATAAGTTTCTGCAACATTTTTTGTGATGTTGATTGAGCCATTGAGAGTCAATTATGAGCTCATTGCGTAATTTGATACTGTTTGGTCACCACTGGCCAATAAGCAAACAACATTTTCGCAAAATTGACTGGACGTTAACTAGAGCTGTGCTCCAAAGACAACGCTTGTGTTTCTCGTGATTGAGAATTGCCATGGATGGGTTGTCATGGTATTGTAGTCTATTATTAGAGAGGATGCTTCTAGAATGTATGACACAAGCTTGTTCACGTGGGCTAATCACTTCGATCTTTCTAGAAGATTATTAAAAATTGTATCTAGGCCAGATAATGGTGTAATGCATATTCGAGAGGCTTCTTGATTTGGTAGAATGTACTGGAATGCCGCATAAAGTACAAATAGCGTAACACTCAGTTATTGGGGGGAATTCAAATTGAAGTTTACTTCTTCAAAGTGTTTTGATCAGAAAGACAAGGGACATTTACACTCAAATGACAGTAGAGCATGCATCAAATTATGACATAGTGAAGGACTTAATCCTTAAAGGTTATGAATTAGATCCTGAAGCCTATAGACAAAAGTTTCATAGTCGTGAAAAAGAAAACTCTCAGACTCATGTAGAATTTGCTCGTTCAAAAGAACAGTTATTTGATAGGTGGTGTGCAACAACTTTGAAAGCCTTAAACAGCTTATCCTGGTAGAGGAATTTAAAAGGTGTATCCATGGTGATATTAGAACATTTCTTGATGGAAAGAATGCCAACACTTTAGGTCAAGCAGCACGATTTGCTGACGAATACGCTCTGACACACAAATTACCATTTGTCAATGCTGTTAAGCCAAGTTCATTCCAGTCTAATCTCTCAGGTAACAAACCCAGTTCTTTCTCAGGGCCTAAAACTTTTAACCCCAGTTACAAAAGTCAAAGGTCAAACACAAAGTCTCAGTCACCCACTTTTAACACTCAAAATAAATCTCTCGTTTGCAATTATTGTAAGAGGGAAGGCCATTTAATGGCTGTTTTAAATTGAAAAGAAGACAAGATCATGCCTTTCAAAAGCCTAGTGGTTTCCTCACTTCAAGACCTATACCCAAGCAGGTTAGTGACGTTCATAATGCATATGACGCTAAGATGGTCAAGGACACTGTTCCTATTACTTCTATCAAGGATAAGGTTGACAGTTTTTCAAATCCTATTATGGAGATTTTTGAACCATTTATCCACAATGGTTTTGTGTCACTTTCAAGTAAATTTTCTAATGCTACTCCTGTGAAGATTTTGCGAGTCACGGGCGCGTCCCAGTCTCTTTTGTTGGCAGATACTTTGCCGTTTTCTGACTCTTCATCTGCAGGCAGTAATGTCCTGAGTAAAGGGGTAGATTCTATAAATTATACACCCGTTCCGCTGCATAACGTTCATCTGTCTTCCGACTTGATATCTGGAACTGTTACGGTGGGTATTAAAGGTAGTTTACCATTTGAGGGTGTTCAGTTACTGTGGTCATATCATCCAAGTTGCCATATGAACAGGTACAATAAAAGCGTACTTGAGATACAACACATGCCACGAATCGTTAGATTCTTGGTATGTGCTTTAGAATAGATAAAACATGAAGACTTTACTGTGAAGTCATGTGGCTATGTCAGTATGTCGGCACTTCTTCCCACTTCCCTTATATGTGTTGCAACTTCTTGGTAATGATATTGCGGGAGATAAGGTCAGGGTTAACCCGGTTGTAACTGACAACCCTTGTTTGGATCAGATCCATGATCCAGTTGAAGACGAAATTCAAGGTTTGTATCCTGCTTGTGCAGTTACTAGATCCATGAGTAAATTGGCTGAGGAGTCTGAAAAGTCTCTTAAAGGTGACGCCATCGATGACGTTTGTTTGGCCGACACCTTTGTGTGTTTAAATGATGAGGCTGATAAGCCACATTTTGATAGCAAATTGGAATGTTCTAATGACAAAATTTCAAAATCACAGCTGGTTAATGAACAGCATAGTGACAAGGACATTTCCAAGTTGTTTGACAGGGCAGTAGATGAGTGTGATGTAACTCAAGAGCCTGTGTGTTACTTTTGTAAGAATGGTGTTCTTATGCGCAAATGGCGACCGCCAGATGTGTCATCTGATGATGAGTGGGCAGTTAAGTATCAGATTGTAGTACCAAATTCATATCGTTCAGATATCCTCAGACTAGCCCATGAAACACCTCTTTCAGGCCATTTAGCTGTTAATAAAACATATTACAAAATTCTAAATCATTTCTATTGGCCAAATTTAAAGAAAGATGTTATGGAATTTTGTAGGTCATGTCACACATGTCAAATGATAGGAAAACCAAACCAAATCATACCAAATTACAAGCGTCTGGTCCGTCATTCATAATTCAGCCGTCGTCCATTAGAGAATATCCGCGTCCATAATCCAAAGACCTATTCCATATTCCATATAACAGTATTAGCACCAAATTCAAAAAGACAATCATAGTATACATAAACATAGGCTTGTTTCCTGCAAGAGAGAAGCGGTCAACAGTTTTCAATGATGCCGGCAAGACATCATGATGTTCCAAAAATATCAAATCCGTATCGCTGATCAGTATTCTTACTCCATAATATTCGTTGTAATTACAAGCGTCTAGTCCGTCATTCATAATCCAGCCGTCGTCCATTAGAGAATATCCGCGTCCATAATCCAAAGACCTATTCCATTTTCCACATAAAGTCGTCATCTAAAGAATGATGTATCTCAGTCACGCTTTGATTGTGCCTGTTCATATGAGTACCATGAGGTTCTTGAAGTACATGGGTTGATACAGCCCCTTGCCCCGGGTTAAGCGGAATTAGACACAAGTAACGAAAAGAAACGCCATAGATCTTGCACGCTACGCTCGTATTTTGCTATCAGCATGCGATATGTATCGCCAAATTTGAGAAACTTGAGACCGCTTGGTGGTGTAGCCCTGTTTTATAAGTTTCTGCAACAATGTTTTGTGGCGTTGATTAAAATCGTCACATTTAACACAGGATCTAGCAAATGCTACTAGGCGTGATATGTATACGCCATATGCAGGCCCCACTGGAATATTACTGTCCAGAAAGGGATAGTTTACGTTGTCGAAATTGTAATCATCTCTTTTGTCATATAGTCGACGAGAGAGAAGGCCCGCTTCGTTTTTATAGAGATATAGGTCTAAATATGATGTGCCTGTAGGGTTATCTGTAGTTTCCTTCAAATCCAGAGAAGGTGGATATATATCCTCCACTCCAATCCTTTATATAGCGATTATCCACAGCGAGAAGATCGTCTGTATAGCGTTTGGTGAATGAGAAGGAACGGGCTTTGAATGGACAGGTTTTTGAAAGCGCCTGCATATAGTCATATACATAAGAGAACAGGTATAGGTCAGTAAATAGAGGTGCGCAATTAGTACCCATTGGAATACCTAAATGCTGTTGATATATAGTTTTGCCAACTTTCACATAGATATTTTTAATGAGAAATTCAAGCAACTGTATAAACAAAGAAACAGCCGATGAATGATATCTCTTGTATGTAGTAGAGCTAAAGAATGCTTTATGGCTTCCGACATTAATATATCTACGATCAGTTTTCTTGAACACAGATACTATCAATGAACTTAGACGGTCAATAAGGTCCTGATGAGGGATTGTAGTATAGCGAGTCATGAAATCCCATGTGGATACATGTCTGTACGGTATGTAACCTTTAGCATCAAGTTCTTCCGTAAGACATTTTGAGTTTTTCAATATCCACATACATTCAACGCCAGAGTTTTTAGAAATATTGGCGCAATACCTTTCCCAAAATGCTTTTACCTCTTGAAGGGCCCTCGTTAACAGAGTTGAAAGAAGCTTGGTGGTGCAGCTTCTAGAACCAGCTATGAATCTAGCTTTGTATGGTGATTTATGCATCTTGGGAGTCGAGTATACTTTTGGTATATCGTTATGCTTGGTAGGAAGACAAATATCTCTTTCCCTGAGAAACGTTTTGTGATTGTTAAATACATCTTCCAGAGTAAATGCAGTTGGAGAATAAGTAGAAGTATTTGATGACGATATGTTTACACTCAATTCTTCAAACAGCACCTGGTAATAGTAATATTTACATATGAATATTATATTATTTGGAGCTTTGTCTGCTGGGACTGTGACGAATTTACTCTGGAGATTTGCTAGAACTTCTTGCGAATTGGGCTTCTCAGTACTTGCCTTGCTTGGGGAGGGTACTTCGTTCAATACGGCGGATTGTTTCAACGACCTTGCTCTTGGTGAGGTCCAGCCAACCAGCGAGTACTGTAGGTTCAACTTTTTCTCGCTTAGACCAATCAATAACGTACTGTTCCAAAGCAGACAGGACTATCTTCTGGTCTGCCTTCAGATTTATATTTCTCGGCTCTCTATATTTAGGTCCCTTCATCAGGAGTAATCTTAGGTCCTTATCACTGACCACATCAAGGTCACCAGTCACAACATGTTTGCATGATGTATTGATAAAGTTCGAAGATTCACAATCACAACTATAGCTCCCCGACGTGTATAAGTTCCAGTCAAACTCCTTGACAGCATTAGAGTAATTGAATATTTTGGTGGCTATAGATTTAGTATACTTATATGAAATGCAAGGAGGTTCTGTGAACTTAAAATAGTTTGGTACAGTGTTGCGTACCTCTGGATCATTCAGGATTCGAGGTAAATTAATAATGTCCAGTCCTTTATCTAAGTAGTTGAGTTTCAAGAAAAGCCGATCTTGGGATGTTTCGATTATGTTCACTGGACGATACAACCGAAAATACGCTATATCTTGACATACTTTAGTGATTTTGGGTGAGATTATTTTTCCTGAAGACGCAGATTGTTGTATATCTCTGGCTATATGATTGAAAGCTCTCAGAGGTAACGCATACAGAACTGTTCGTAAGCTATGTGTACTACTGGGTGTGTTAGTTAATCCCACTAAGTAATTTAAAGTGATATGATCGTGAATCATCGCACTATTAAACTTTCTCCAACCATGGCTGCGATGTCTAGGTTAATGGGGTTTAAATAGCTGGGTGATATTGGATATATTTGAACGGCGGTTTGTAACATTGCCGAAGCCACTGACATTATCATTTAAACCATAGGAAACACTGAGCCAAGTTCTAGCATCCAGAATAGTTCCCGCTCTCGAATTTTTCTCTCAAATCCAAAGGGGAATCCTTGGTAGATGGATAGACGACGTCTATGATCTGGATACTAAAGTTATCCCAGCCATGGTAGGGTACAGAAAAATGCTTACCTATAAGCAATTGCTTTTTCCTAACGGATTTTCGGTGACCATTCACCATAAAACGAGTCTTTGGGTGGTCTTGCCAACAAACTTTTGACCACACTTCTTACAGGAAACTAAATAAATACAGTTTGTAGTAGAGCAACTAAGATCAACATACGAGTTTACAGAATATGAGTTACCAGTTAACGCGGAACTAAATGACGCTGAAGTATTAAAGAGTGGACACGTGAGACATCCACGGTGTCCACATATAGAAATCTTGAAATTATTACATGTAGAATTCGGTGCTAAACCATCATCAAGCTCAATGTTACAATGTTTGATGTCATGACCTTGCTTTGCGGTCAGAAATATATCTGTCATTTGGATTGAAAATGGTCTTAGTGCATTTCGAACTATTAGAGACTCGGCCGAGAAACCTGCACTAAGGTTCCTCGGGTCTATCTTACTATTATTTCTTTCTGGTGTATCCATTATGAGTGTTGGGTGTGCAGAGGCTCGGCCTCGGGGACAACTTGTCCACCAGCAGAATCTAGGCATACATAGGTTAAAATTACAAGCGTCTGGTCCGTCATTCATAATTCAGCCGTCGTCCATTAGAGAATATCCGCGTACATAATCCAAAGACCTATTCCATATTCCATATAACAGTATTAGCACCAAATTCAAAAAGACAATCATAGTATACATAAACATAGGCTTGTTTCCTGCAAGAGAGAAGCGATCAACAGTTTTCAATGATGCCGGCAAGACATCATGATGTTCCAAAAATGTCAAATCCGTATCGCTGATCAGTATTCTTAATCCATAATATTCGTTGTAAAGCCGTCATCTAAAGAATGATGTATCTCAGTCACGCTTTGATTGTGACTGTTCATATGAGTACCATGAGGATGTTGAAATACATGGGTTCATACGGACCCTAGCCCCGGGTTAAGCGGAAACGTAACGCCATAGATCTTACGAAACGTAACGCCATAGATCTTGCACGCTACGCTTGTATCTTGCTATCAGCATGCGATATGTATCGCCAAATTTGAGAAACTTTGAGTGGAGGCGCTTGGTGGTGTAGCCCTGTTTTATAAGTTTCTGCAACAATGTTGTGTGACGTTGATTAAAATCGTCACATTTAACACAGGATCTAGCAAATGCTTCTAGGCGTGATATGTATACGCCATATGCAGGTCCCACTGGAATATTACTGTTCAGAAAGGGATAGTTTACGATGTCAAAATTGTAATCATCTCTTTTGTCATACAGTCGACGAGAGAGAAGGTCCGCTTCAGGACTATCTTCTGGTCGGCCTTCAGATTTATATTTCTCGGCTCTCTATATTTAGATCCCTTCATCAGGAGTAATCTTAGGTCACTCACCACATCAAGGTCATCAGTCACAACATGTTTTCATGGTGTATAGATAAAGTTCGACGATACCCAATCACAACTGTAGCCCCCCGACGTGTATAAGTTCCAGTCAAACTCCTTGACAGCATTAGAGTAATTGAATATTTTGGTGGCTATAGATTTAACATACTTATATGAAATGCAAGGAGGTTCTGTGAACTTAAAATAGTTTGGTACAGTGGCCCCTCTACAGCCAATCCCTGCATTTGAGGAAGCATTTAGTAGGGTGATTATAGATTGTGTTGGTCCATTACCAAAAACAAAGTCAGGCAATCAATACATGTTAACAATCATGTTTGCTTCAACCAGGTTCTCTGATGCCATTCCTTCACGGAATATTAAGACAAAAACTATTGTTAAGGCTAATAGTTAAGTTAATAGTACGTTATTGATTGGTCTAAGCGAGAAAAAGTTGAACCTACAGTACTCGCTGATTGGCTGGACCTCACCAAGAGCAAGGTCGTTGAAACAATCCGCCATATTGACAGAAGTACTCTTCCCCAGGCAAAACAAGTTCTGAGAAACCTCAATTCGCAAGAAGTTCTAGCAAATCTCCAGAGTAAATTCGTCATAGTCCCAGCAGACAAAGCTCCGAATAATATAATATTCATATGTAAATATTACTATTACCAGGTGCTGGTTAAAGAATTGAGTGTAGACATATCTTCATCAAATACGTCTACTTACTCCCAAACTGCATTTACTCTGGAAGATTTATTTAACAATCACAAAAAGTTTCTCAGGGAAAGAGGTATTCGTCTTCCAACCAATCATAACGACATACCAAAAATGTACTGGACTCCCAAAATGCATAAATCACCATACAAAGCTAGATTCATAGCTGGTTCTAGAAGCTGCACCACCAAGCTTCTTTCAACCCTATTGACGAGGGCCCTTCAGGAGGTAAAAGCTTTTTGGGAAAGGTATTGCGCCACTATTTCTAAGAACTCTGGCGTTGAATGTATGTGGATATTGAAAAACTCAAAATGTCTTACGGAAGAACTTGATGCTAAAGGTCACATACCGTACAGACATGTATCCACATGGGATTTCTCGACTCTCTATACTACAATTCCTCATCAGGACCTTATTGACCGTATAAGTTCATTAATAGTATCTGTGTTCAAGAAAACTGATCGTAGATATATTAATGTCGGAAGCCATAAAGCATTCTTTAGCTCGACTACATACAAGAGATATCATTCATGGGATGTTTCTTTGTTTATAGAGTTGCTTGAATTTCTCATTAAAAATATCTATGTGAAATTTGGCAACACAATATATCAGCAGCATATAGGTATTCCAATGGGTACTAATTGTGCACCCCTGTTGGCTGACCTGTATCTGTTCTCTTATGAATATGACTATATGCAGGCGCTTTCAAAAACCGATCCATTCAAAGCCCGTTCCTTCTCATTCACCAAACGCTATATAGACGATCTTCTCGCTGTGGATAATCGCTATATAAATGACGCAGTGAAGGATATATATCCACCTTCACTGGATTTGAAGGAAACTACAGATAGCCCCTACAGGCACATCTTATTTAGATCTCTATCTCTATAAAAATGAAGCGGGCATTCTCTCTCGTCGACTTTATGACAAAAGAGATGATTACAATTTCGACATCGTAAACTATCCCTTTCTGGATAGTAATATTCCAGTGGGACCTGCATATGGCGTATACATATCTCGCTTAGTAGCATTTGCTAGATCCTGTGTTAAATGTGATGATTTTAATCAACGTCACAAAACATTGTTGCAGAAACTTATAAAACAGGGCTATCCCACCAAGCGCCTCCACTCAAAGTTTCTCAAATTTGGCGATACATATCGCATGCTGATAACAAAATACGAACGTAGCGTGCAAGATCTATGGCGCTACGTTTCGTAACTTGTGTCTAATTCCGCTTAACCCGGGGCTAGGGGCCGTATGAACCCATGTACTTCAAGATCCTCATGGTACTCATATGAACAGCCACAATCAAAGCGGACTGAGATACATCTTTTTTTTAGATGACGACTCTATAACGAATATTATGGATTAAGAATACTGATCAGCGATACGGATTTGATATTTTTGGAACATCATGATGTCTTGCCGGCATCATTGAAAACTGTTGACCGCTTCTCTCTTGCAGGAAATAAGCCTATGTTTATGTATACTATGATTGTCTTTTTGAATTTGGTGCTAATACTGTTATGTGGAAAATGGAATAGATCTTTGGATTATGGACGCGGATATTCTCTAATGGACGACGGCTGGATTATGAATGACGGACTAGACGCTTGTAATTTTACACTTGTCGGCCTACCCCAGACTGTTCAGTCTGATCAGGGATCTAATTTCATGTCAGGAATCTTTCAACAAGTCAGACATGAATTGGGAATAAAGCAGTACAAATCATCTGCATACCACCCAGAAAGCCAAGGCGCATTAGAAAGATTTCACCAGACATTAAAGAACATGATTAGGACTTATTGTTTTGACATTGAGAAAGACTGGGATGAAGGCATACATTTGTTATTGTTTGCTGTTGGAGCGTCTGTTCAAGAGTCTTTAGGCTTCAGTCCATTTGAATTAGTCTTTGGTCATACAGTTAGAGGACCACTTAAACTGCTGAAGGAAAAGTTCTTAGACAGTGATCTTGACTCATGAAGTCTCTTTCAATATGTGTCGGTCTTTCGCATCAGGTTGACTGAAGCACGTGATTTGGCCATGTCAAATTTAAAGTCAGCACAAACATGTATGAAAATAACCTATGATAAACATGCCCTTAAGCGAAGTTTCAAACCTGGTGAGAAGGTACTGGCTTTTCAGCCTATTCCTGGTAATC
This sequence comes from Hanleya hanleyi, assembly GCA_036873755.1. NCBI lineage: Eukaryota > Metazoa > Mollusca > Polyplacophora > Lepidopleurida > Hanleyidae > Hanleya > Hanleya hanleyi. The sequence continues at coordinate 139,495 of JAVTVY010055309.1, forward strand.
CACTTAAGGCTAGATATTATGGTCCTTATGTCATTGAAAAGAAATTAAGTGACCGTAATTATGTAACTCAGACTCCTGACAGGCGTAAACACAAACAGTTATGTCATGTAAATATGTTAAAGTTATACAAAGACAGAGATAGCATTAACAGTACTGTACACCCTGTAAGTGTAGTTAGTTCTGACCCTGATAATAATGAAACTTGTGTAGTGCCCATGACAGCGGCGAAATTACCGAACTCTGACATTCTACTTAATTTGGATTCCAAGTCGTGTCATCTTGAGTCAGCGCGTCAGGGAGAACTTCGAACTCTGCTCAGTCAATATGAACATTTGTTTCCCGACATTCCTACTCGGACTGATAAAATTTCACATGACGTCAATGTCGAAGATTCTAATCCAGTGAAGCAGCACCCATATCGTTTGAATCCCATTAAACAAAACTACATGAAAAGAGAGATTCAGTATTTATTGGACAATGACTTCATTGAACCAAGTAATAGTAACTGGAGTTCAACTTGTATCCTCGTTCCAAAGCCAGATGACAGTTACAGAATGTGTACTGACTACAGAAAGGTGAACACATTGACCAACACAGACACATTCCCTATTGCACGCATTGACGATTGCATTGATAAAGTGGGAAGTGCCAAGTTTGTGTCAAAGTTTGATCTTCTCATTCACCAAACGCTATATAGACGATCTTCTCGCTGTGGATGATCGCTATATAAATGACGCAATGAAGGATATATATCCACCTTCACTGGATTTGAAGGAAACTACAGATAGCCCTACAGGCACATCTTATTTAGATCTCTATCTCTATAAAAATGAAGCGGGCATTCTCTCTCGTCGACTTTATGACAAAAGAGATGATTACAATTTCGACATCGTAAATTATCCCTTTCTGCATAGCAATATTCCAGTGGGACCTGCATATGGCGTATACATATCTCGCTTAGTAGCATTTGCTAGATCCTGTGTTAAATGTGATGATTTTAATCAACGTCACAAAACATTGTTGCAGAAACTTATAAAACAGGGCTATTCCACCAAGCGCCTCCACTCAAAGTTTCTCAAATTAGGCGGTACATATCGCATGCTGATAGCAAAATACGAACGTAGCGTGCAAGATCTGTGGCGCTACGTTTCGTAACTTGTGTCTAATTCCGCTTAACCCGGGGCTAGGGGCCGTATGAACCCATGTACTTCAAGATCCTCATGGTACTCATATGAACAGTCTCAATCAAAGCGTGACTGAGATACATCGTTCTTTGGATGACGACTTTGCAACGAATATTATGGTTTAAGAATACTGATCAGCGATACGGATTTGATGTTTTTGGAACATCATGATGTCTTGCCAGCATCATTGAAAACTGTTCACCGCTTCTCTCTTGCAGGAAACAAGCCTATGTTTATGTATACCATGATTGTCTTTTTGAATTCGGTGCTAATACTGTTATATGGAATATGGAATAGGTCTTTGGATTATGGACGCGGATATTCTCTAATGGACGACGGCTGGATTATGAATGACGGATTAGACGCTTGTAATTTGACAAGTTCCACTTACAGATCGTGCGAAGGAGATATCAGCATTCGTCACTTCGGAGGGTCTGTTCCAGTACAAAGTCATGCCATTTGGAATGAAAAATTCTCCAGCCACGTTCCAGCGTCTCATCAACCGTGTTACTTCTGGTTTGGAAGAATGTGAGACTTACATTGATGACGTCTATCTACAGCGATACATGGGAAGATCATCTACAGAGAATCCGCGCACTATTCAATCGATTAATTGACGCCAAGATGACAGTCAATCTTGGAAAAAGTGGATTTGGACATGCACGTGTGACATTCTTGGGTCATGTTGTAGATCAGTGTCAAGTAAAATCTGTAGATGCTAAGGTTAGTGTTATCTCGCTATTTCCAAGACCAACATGTAAGGGACAATTGGTGCGTTTCTTGGGTATGGCTGGTTACTACAGAAAATTTTGTCCAAATTTTTCAGATATTACTGAGCCTTTCTGTTAAGAAAGAGGATAACTTTTGTTTGGACCGATGAATGTGAATCAGCTTTTGAAAACCTCAAAGCCATACTCAAGAGCGCGCCAGTTCTTTCAGCACCAGGTTTTGATTCACCTCTTAATCTGGCTGTAGATGCTTCTCATGTTGCTGCTGGTGCCGTTTTGTTACAAGAAGGTATAGATGGTGTAGATCACCCAATATGTTATTTTTCACGTAAATTTGACAAATATCAGAGTGTTATGTCATAAACGATAATAGAAAAAACGCAACAGAAAACTTTTGTGATGTCAAGGATTAACAATCAAATATTTATTTATAATACTAAAATCATATACAAATTAAGTAAGGTCAATACAGCAAATAAATGAGAAATATAGTCTTACTGTTCAAAGCTATACCGGTGTATAATTCACAGTCCGTACTGACGTGCAAATCTCTGTTCAGTCGGGGCCGACGCGCAGAAATCGCTGTCTCTGTATTTTGATAGTCCAACACCGCTCAGTTGTTCAATCACGTAGATATCACAACGTTCAAAACAGGAGTGATCCAACAGTCAGTAATCTCAGGCAAAGGTAATATCCAGATAGTAGCACAACCTAATGCACCCACATAGAAGCCAGTTAGAATCTCTTACGATCAATGAATGTCAGGCTATTTATACTCTATGTGGCATTCCAGTAAGTTCTACCAAATTAAGAAGCTTCCATCGGTACAGCCTTGACGTATGATCTAACTCAGATACAATCACAACAGCTTCTACAAAGCTCGAAAGGATTAACCCATAAAACAGTATGTAGCTCTATCATTCCATAAACATCGACAGTCCAATAATAGTAAATTACAATATCATAACAGCCTATGTGCAGATGACGCTGTGACCCAATTACCCGCGTCATACAGGTCTCTTCATGCATCGGCCATTTGCAACGATCGTCGACATTTACTTGCGATAAATCGGTCACGACTTCGAAATTCCATGAGAATAACCACAGAACAGACTGTAAACAAGTTTACATCAGCTCTATTAATCTAGAACTATCTTCAGTGTGTAATTTTATACTGCAATACCATGACAAGAGAAATTATTCTACAATTGAGAAAGAAAGTTTGGCAATGATATTGGCTTTACAACATTTTGATGTTTATGTTACTTCTTCATCGTTGCCAATTACTGTATTCTGTGATCACAATCCACTTGTTTTCATAAGAAGATGAAAAACAAAAATCAAAGATTGTTGAGATGTAGTTTGGTGTTACAAGAATACAATATTGAAATCAGACATATTATAAAGCACAATGACAATTTGATTAAGGAAAGCTCGCATATAATGTCAACATTTTTGCTGTTGTAATATAGATTTTTTTGCAATAATGTTTTGAATTGTCAAGAAAGTTCCAAGTTTGAAACTTTTTTTTTTTAAGAGTCTATTATTAGACAGGATGCTTCTAGAATATATGACGCAAGCTTGTTTACGTGGGTTAATCACTCCGATCTTTCTAGAAGAATATTATAAATTGTATCTAGGCCAGATGATGATGTAATACATATTCGAGAGGCTTCTTGATTTGGTAGAATGTACTGGAATGCCACATAGAGTATAAATAGCCTGAATTTCATTGATCGTAAGAGATTCTAACTGGCTTCTATGTGGGTGCATTAGGTTGTGCTACTATCTGGATATTACCTTTGCCTGAGATTACTGACTGTTGGATCACTCCTGTTTTGAACGTTGTGATATCTACGTGATTGAACAACTGAGCGGTGTTGGACTATCAAAATACAGAGACAGCGATTTCTGCGCGTCGGCCCCGACTGAACAGAGATTTGCACGTCAGTACGGATAAATAAATAAATAGTATAAATAGCGTAACACTCAGTTATTCGGGGGAATTCAAACTGGCTTTATGTGAGTGCGTCATACTATGTTACCTTTGCTGCGGACTGCTATACTCCTGTGAATTGGCTTTTGGCTGCTGTGTAATCTACGCGATTGAACTGTCGGAAATTGGACATTTACTGGGACTCTAAACAACCGAGCAGTGTTGGACTACCAAAATACAAAAAGTGATTTGTGCACGTCGGCACGGACTGTGAAGAGATTTGTGCACGTCAACACGGACTGTGAAGTATACACCGGTATAGCATTGAACAGTAAGACTATATTTCGCATTTATTTGTTCTATTGACCTTACTTAAAGGGAACGTAAACTCTGGTGAACCGTGCATGGCCAGTTAAAGCTTTTTCCTCATAGAATCCAAATCGTGTATCAGATATTTTTTTACAATTTTTTCAAAGCAGTACTAAACGTTTTAACTTCGTTACACTGGAACAACATAGAGGCCTCCATGTTTGAAGAATCGTGACGTCAGCCGACACTAGTTCTTCTGTCTCTGGAGGTAAAAACGCGTCAATTGGCAGAGACCGTATTCAAGACCATAGCTTACAAACATGAACGAGGATGATAGTGCGACGTGTCGCGATTACCTGGTACATTGTGACAGCCAAATGCAGAACAGCCCGGCATCGTAGAATATCTGCTAGAATCAGGCCGTATTCTACATCAACGCCAGTCTATAACATTGCCTCTGTTAGTCGGGGAACGGAGGAGTGCATGAAAACGACCATATGCGGCCATGTTATCTCGACGCAGAGAATGTCCGATGACGTAGGAGATTATCGGCACAACTGAATTTCACGCTTTCCCATTGGATAAAAATCCTGCCCAAAATAAACATGGCGGCGCCCCCAAGAAATTCCAAATCACGGTATTTTCTATGTTTGCGTCTGTCTCATTCATTGGAAAAAAATGAGAAAAAATATTTGTCACGATTTTTTAAATCTATCGCGGTGTTTTACCGCAGAGTTTACGTTCCCTTTAATTTGTATATGATTTTAGTATTGTAAATAAATATTTGATTGTTAATCCTTGACTTCACAAACCTTTTCTGTTATGTTTTTTCTGTTATCGTAAATTTGACGTGACAGGGTGACTTCATACAAAAAACTTGTCAAAGTTCCTGAACCAGGGAAGTCTCAAAACAAAATTTCGTTGTCAACTATCCAGATTTTCATACTTTTTTTGCTTTCTTCTTTATTTACAAACGTGTCAATCATGTCGACTGGATTTCACATTTCACTGTGCTTCAAATACTTCACTGAACGTCGTTTCAGTTAGTTCTCGACTCTACACATAATGATTCAGATTGATTTGAAAAATCAAACATTAAAGAGATTAAAGATGGTTCCCTGTCTTTATTCATAATGTATATCACGTTCAAACCTTCCGTGCGTATGAAATACACATCAATTTAAGGATCCTATTTAAAGTAGAGAGATTTGAAACGAATAGAAAGTTTGAAGAGATTACAGTTTACAATAGATGCAATGTACATGTCTAAACCAAGTAAATGTTTTCTCCAATAACTTGAATTCATAATTTCTTCAAGATACATTATGGTCAGATTTGCTATTCAGCAAATGCGATATTTCCAGTTTTATTCATGGGTTTATTCAAGTCAAAATCAAAGCGAATTTAGTCGCCAGACGTTGTTAGTTTTTCCAACCTCTTGCATATCTCTCCAATTTGCTGGTATGCTTATTTAAATGGGCTACAAATGAGACATGAGTATGAATATAAGTTGGTTCTGAACTGTTTCGAATGCAGAAATTCCAGCACGGGTGGATGATTTTGTTTGCTCTGGCATGAAGCTAGGAAATAGCCCACCTTCGTCTATTCTGTAGCAGCAATTCGATTGAAAAATTTTCTAGAATCATTTCTTTTAACCAAGACTGTACCATTATATCCGCCCATATAAAGTACCGCTATGCGCTTATTAGTATCGCACAGTCTGATTTACCTTAAGTTTCCTTCTGCAGGTCTTCTGATATATATTCACCCGTTCTTTATTCTGTATTCTGTGCACATATATGTCTGCCTTTGTTCGTGTGCAAATATATTTTACATTGTACGGTAACAGTATGTAAACAGCTCGGCCGACGAGGGCTGACATGACCCACGTTTAAGATTTCCTTTTGGTTTACACTGTAAATGTGTAGTATCGTGTTTAATCTTAAAAGGTGGACAGACAGCTATATCAGTGAAGGAATGTCCGAGTCAACACATTTGTACATAGAAAACACCAGTATTTGATTAGTAAAACTCACGTTCAATAGATAACAGAAAACACCCACCCATGTACTCACCCTCGCATAAAAATACGCATAACAAATCAAACAGTTCTTAAGAGTCAATGGTAGGTTCATTATCAACACAGTCCATCCATCTTTCTTGAATATTTATCCCAACCAACCATGCGAGGTCGCCCACTACTACACTCCCGATGCCCACTAATGACTTCCGAGATCCGCTGATCTTTTCCGCAGTAAAATGGACAATTTCAGTACTAGACATGTTGCTTCACAGTAATGCATCGACTCACAAAAATGTAATTTTCTATTGTTTTCCTGGATATTTGCAACCATATTGAGGGATTCCTGAATCCATATTCCTGACCAGGAGTAATAGCAACAACATCACGTTTTCAATGATTTCATGATTTTGGGTCTATGGTAACCGTACCTATGGTAATTGGTCTTTGTCAGTATTATTGCCTGTATTGTATAATTGTAGCCTGTATATGGCGAGATTCTGCTGGTGGACGTTTCGTCCCCGAGGCTTTCCCTCTGCACAAATCATTGTTGTCTCCCGCTACTTAGGGGGGGGGGGGGCTTAGAAACACCGGTGTCCGTAATTCCGTGACTCCGTAATTCCGTAATTCCGTAAGATTTTCTTGTCCGGACAATAACTCGTGAACGATTTAACCGATCAACTTCAAACTTGGGGTGTGCATAGACATTGGCGAGAGGACGGTTGGGATTGTTTTTCAGCAATGTGCATAATCCAATATGGCCGCCGTCAGCCATTTTGGATTATAAGCAGTTGGATCTTAGATTTTCTTGTCCGGACAATAACTCGTGAACGATTTAACTGATCAACTTCAAACTTGGGGTGTGCCTTGACATTGGTGAGAGGACAGGTGGGATTGTTTTTCAGCAATGTGCGTAATCTAATATGGCCGCCGTCAGCCATATTGGATTATAAGCAGTTGGATCTTAGATTTTCTTGTCCGGACAATAACTTGTGAACGATTTAACCGATCAACTTCAAACTTGGGCTGTGCCTTGACATTGCTGAGAGGACGGTTGGGATTGTTTTTCAGCAATGTGCGTAATCTAATATGGCCGCCGTCAGCCATATTGGATTATAAGCAATTGGATCTTGTCTGGACAATAACTCGAGAACGATTCAACCGATCAACTTCATATGTGGGGAGTGCCTTAACATTGTTGAGATGAGGATTAGGATTGTTTTTCATTGGATTTTAAGCAGTTTGATCTTGTCCGGACAATAACTGGAGTACGATTCAACTGATCTACTTCAAACTTGGGGAGTGCCTTGACATCGGTGAGAGGACGGTTGGGATTGTTTTTCAGCAATGTGCATAATCCAATATGGCCGCCGTCAGCCATATTGGATTATAAGCAGTTGGATCTTAGATTTTCTTGTCCGGACAATAACTCATGAACGATTTAACCGATCAACTTCATACGTGGTGTGTGCCTTGACATTGGTGAGAGGACGGTTGGGATTGTTTTTCAGCAATGTGCGTAATCTAATATGGCCGCCGTCAGCCATATTGTATTATAAGCAGTTGGATCTGGTCCGGACAATAACTCGAGAACGATTCAACCGATCTACTTCATACCTGGGGAGTGGCTTGACGTTGTTGAGAGGAGGATTAGGATTGTTTTTCAAGGGCGTGCTTAATCCAATATGACCACCATCAGCCATACTGGATTTCATTGGATTTTAAGCAGTTTGATCTTGTCCGGACAATAGCTGGAGTACGATTCAACTGATCTACTTCAAATTTGGGAAGTCCCTTGACCTTGGTGAGATCCCGGTTAGGATTGTGTTTCATGAACGAGCATAATCCAATTTGGCTGCCATCTATCAGTGATATTAAATTATGTTGCATTTTAAGCAGTTGCATCTTGTCTGGACAACAACTCTAGAATAATTCAACTGATCGAATTCAAACTTGCAGTTTGGCTTCACATCGGTGAGAGGACAGTTGTCATTGCTTTACAGTTATCTGTGTAATCCAAGATGGCCACCATCAGTCATCTTAGATTTTCAGCATTTAGATCTTGTCTGAACAATAACTCTAGAACGATTCAACCAATCTACTTCAAACTTGGGGAGTGCATGGACATTGGTGAGAGGACAGTTGGTATTATGTTTTATGGATGTGCATAATCCAATATGGGTGCCATCTGCTGTATTAGATTATGTTAAGCTCATCAGCGATATCTCCATTTTCAAATCATACTCTTCATCAATGATATGAGATATCACCGACCAAAAAAAATCGACCATAGAGATCCATGGCCCCCGCAGCAGCAGCGCCAGTTATGGTGGATGAACTGGTGCTGCTAGCGGGGGACATGGACCTCTATGATCGATTTTTAGTGCAGTTTTTTACTTGTATGGATGGTAGAGAATGAAGTGCTTGGCCGGGCCGGGCCTCACAGGTATTTGTTCTGAATACGAACGTGATGAGCTATGTGAAATCCACATAAAAAAGGCCCAAACGAAGGAGTATTTATAGAATGCATTTCTGTCCCCTAAATGTATCCGCTAGCAAATATGGAGGTTTATATGGTTTCGTGATGTTGAAGCGAAATTGACCTTGACATTGAACACATTGCCCATAGTTTTGATGCGCGACATATGTATCCACCCTAATGTATCCACTCACTAATATTGCGTCGATAGATGGAAACTTCCAGAGATAGCGACCGGGCACAAAACGGACGAACAGCCGGTGGATGGACAGATGGGAATAACCATCTCATAATATGTCAGCTGTTTGGCGGGTACACCCACCAAAAAGCGGAGGTATTATGCTTTTCTCGTTGAAATCATGTTGAGAGCTCCGAAGAACAACCGAGCCTTCTTAAGATAAACAGACATGTGCGACTTATATAGCTTAACAATACCACAAAAATAGCCCGGCACTTTTCTGAAAACCCATGGATCAAATGATGTGCCGTGACAAAGAATACCGGCTTATAGTGCGGTAGGTCCCCATCAGGAAGTTTACAGCCTAGCCATGTTTGATAACTGCGCTACACAACGTATCGGACTTGTCATATACCAAGTTCATTCAAACAGCAAGCAACACTCATACTGATAGAAGTTCCAGGTACTCTTGATCGAGAACGCCACAACGAGCAATTATATTCCTATGGACATGGCCTACTTCATTACAACCATATCGACGTATACCTTACTCACTGACATCACTTTTGTCCCATAGACCACAAATCACTAGATGAGGGAGCAAAACCATCCAAAAAATAAAAAAAATGCTGTAGGTAAAATCAGCCGATTAAGACCTTTTCTCATGCAGACGCACCCACGCTACAGTTGAATAAATCCGCTGTATTAGGCTAACCCCACCCTGGGATATAGGCATATGTTAACAAATATGTCCCTAACTTTATCGATATATACATTACGGTTTAAACAACAATAATCATCAGCACGCTTCTCATACAAAACAGAACCATATAGCACCACGCATATATTAGTCGGCAGTCTCTGGTGTGTGAACGACCGCGTGCACCACACAGCATCAAGATTCGGTTCCTGTCGCTGGTTCAATCACGAGAGTCCCCATGAAATGCGGAACATTGTTTGTACCCAAGGAAAATTTCTACAAGAAAAACTATATATCTTCAGCTGGTCACAAACTTCGTACAAACGGTTCATACACTGTCTTCTTATGTTGTCGGCCCACACATTCTGCGTACACTCATCTTTCTCGTGGGTTCAAATCGTTGGCCCATGGCATAATTCTCGCATTGACTTAGTCTCATTGGAGTACTCTAATGGGACTCGCGATCCAACAGATGAAACTTTCACACTCTCCACACCAGTGAGCACTCCTGTTCTATGGTATGATCTTGCCTGGTATGCCTATTATCTGTCTGACAGCTTTCATTATTAACAAGCGTTGCGGGGGAAAAGTTCGCCATCATATTCATGGAGCACCACTTTGCCAATAAGTCCGAAGCAGAATTATTGTTTTCAGAATACTCGGGATATCGTTTCTTCTTTATCGCTATAATTATTCATCTATAAATGTTTAATTAGTTCGATCTTCAGTTGCTGTTCTCTGATGTCGAAAGTTCAGTACAGTTGAAATGGAGAAAATTCAACATTGAAATTTAAAATTCGCGTGATCTGATCGGTACATTAGCTCCGAAACTTTACTCGGAACAGCAAATTTCACATCTCCATAGAATTTAAACCTTTAAAATCAATCAGAACCATAGCAATTTATGTGCTCAAGCGGATACAGGGACATCACCCCAAAACCGCAAAGATCATGAACTGAAAATATGAAACCAGGTTGTTTTTTTCGAAACAAGAAATAACAGATTCTCCTTTATCGCTCCGAGTGTTTCCGCTGTTGAATTAATAAATTGGTTAGTCGAACCATGACTTGTAATGATGCATATGAAATAAACCTACAGAATAATTCTGAATTGGACCCGACGATAAACAATTGCCTCATTCAACTTCTATCTAAACTGAATGTACAAGTATCGAGTTCAGTGGGTGCATCCCTGTAATTAGTTCAGTAAGCAGGTCCCCCCTGTACACAAACGTATGTCCGTAGTTACGCTAGTAAGATAGTTTGATAATCATATGGACGGCATACCTCTAGCTCATGAGCAGTTTGATATATAATATACATGTACCGTACGATATCTAACCTGACATCACAGTGAATGATTATGCCCGTTTCAATGCTTATTTGTTTGTTTTGGAAATGTGCTAACCCTGTACTCACTGGTGGTTTACAACAATATTATTTGCTAGTTTTTTGTAATGTAGATCGACTGCAAGCGAATCATAATGGAATCCGAGTCACCTTATTAGTTCAACTATGCCATGAAGTCTAAAGAGAAAAGAACAATGAATGTTATAATACAACAATAGTTGAAGTACACTCCTCTCATTCGGGTATCCATTGTATAAGACACGACCAGGTCAGTCTTACTATTCGATACATGATAGATAAACTAGGCAGTGTCACATTTTACTGATACCAAAATAGACTGAACTACAGCCTCATTTATAACGAGCAAAGCAGTCGTCTGTGTGTTTTGCAATCGCAATAATGCCAAGAACACGTACAGAATCAAAATCAGCATCCAATAGGCCAGGCGCTCTCAGCTACAAATAATTGTGACCCTTCTATCCATATGTAACTTTCATTGTAACAGAAAATGTGATTCCTAACTATAGCTTTTCTACCACATTACAGTGAGGTCAAAGTCTTTCATCCCTGGCGGAGCCCCTTAGAAGGTCCACGTTCAATACGCATGCGATAAGCACCAATTCCCAGCTTGCAAAGGCAGATAGATTTTTTTGAATATTTAAAACACTGATTTCGAACATTTCGACACAATTTCGCTTAACTAAGCTCTATGTGTTAAATTTATTCATCTGTTCAATAACTTCTTTCCATTTTTTACAAAACATTTTGAACAGATATCTTAGTACATGGCAGTGTGACTAACGTCACAGGACCTACGAAGTACATGTAGGTCTTAGGAGGCATTAGGACATGTTTTTGCCAATTTCGAGGTTTATAATGTCATCAAAAGTAGGTCAGCTCAGAACTTGCCGGTAGCAGTCCCCTAATGCACGTTCATGCCAAAAATCAAGGTTCTAATGCCAACGGTTCTCCTTATTTTGCCAGAGAAAGGATTCGGATGGACTGACTCACTCACTCACTCATTACCGGACAATTTGCAAATGAGAGCCCACTCCGTGGAAATAAATTTGTTAAAGGCTTAGGAAACTTTACAAACCTGGTTTATCCATATATGAAAACGCTGCACAGTTTTAAGAGAACCTTCATGTAGTTTATCCAAATCTGGCTGCTATTAATTCGGCAATCATCTATTTGTTCAATGTATGCTTTATACAGCAAGGATGAATGAACAGCTTTTAATATATGAAAGAAAAGGTTTAAACTGTTCAAACCTGACGATAAGAATAATGGGATCCGAACTAGATCCTCTAATACAGCTAAACTCGCAGAGAGAGAGAGAGAGAGAGAGAGAGAGAGAGAGAGAGAATTACGGTTTAACGTCACGTTCAGCAATATTTCAGCAATATAGCGACGATCCAACAAAATTCTAAGCATTCCAACTCACAAAAACATGTACTTATATTAAAATTTATACAAGAAACCGATTTCTCTCAAATAACCTAAAATACAGTCTTCTTTTACCCGACTAAAAAGATCTTCTAAAGTAGCTGCTTGATATCTACAGTCGATACAATCTATACAGTCGATCAGAATATGTTTTACTGTGAGATCTTCGTGGCATGGAATACACCTTGGGGCTGGTTCCTTTTTCAGTAAATGTTCGTGAGTTTATCGTGTGTAGCTGATTCTACATCGCCTTATCATGGCTTGATCGAAGCGTTTCGGGTTGCTAAGATGATTATATCCTACGGCTTTTGGAAACTCAAGAAGTTTGTTATTATCCACAGCATCCCATAAAGATTCTATTCCTTTGATGCCAACGTGGCTAGGCAACCAACAAAACACAACATCAGTCTGTTGATGAAATCTACCGTTATATAATTGTAGGATGCTCAAAATGTTGGGGTGATTTGTAGTTCCAAATGAGTTTGTTGCCAAAACAAGTGGTTAATCCTATATTGGAACAATTGTAATTTGGTGGGGGGTTTTTCTTGTAAAATAAAACTGATATATTCGTCTCCAGTGCTCAGTAGTTATAATATCGTAACAGAGTTGTTGACATTCTGGGAGTACATTATTTCTGGTTAAAATAATGTACATATCATCTGCACCTCGTTTACTCTGTAAGAAAACTCAAATTGGGCATGTGATTGCAGGTGTTTGACTTTTTCCTCCCGAATTCTTTAATCGTTGAATGGACTCCATAGGATCAAAATAATTTACGTTTAGGCTTTATTTCTTTAAAGAGCCTAATGGATCGTTAACTAATCTTATTCCATTATTTCTGATACCAAGTCTTGCGAAAGAATGGTTTATTATCAGTCTTTATTATTATATCATAAGGGGGGGGGGAGCTTTCTGAATAGTCGTCCCACTTGTCTACCTTCCATCTCCAGAATTCAAAACTCTTATTTAATTTTGCAATCAGGACATTTCTACACTTTCAGGTTTGAGTCAAACGTCTTCTAATCCAAGTTGTTATATTGTTATCGTCTCAGTTACTGGGTCCCCTGGACCTGTTGAGATTGATTTGAATAAATAAAATAAATAAGTTGATTTAAGTGCATCTATAAACGCTACAATAGTAAACATCTTCAATCCAATCTCAGTATAAAATCCTTTGTCCCAACAGGGATTTTCCAAACAAAATCATCAAAAATAGCACTTAGTTTCTTACTCATATTTTCAGGAGGATTTGGTAGAGCCATCAACAAATGATTGATCTGGGGTACAATTAAAGGCTTCTCTTACTCCATTATTTCATCAAGGGCCGAATACATCTATTTTTTATCAAAGTTAAGTTTACATGTTTGCCAGGTTTATATCAAAATAAATGCCTAATAACAGCAAATTTTCCTTATCCAATTATCACACATTATTTTCAACAAATTGTGACATTTTTAATTGCACGTCACGAATATGTATCCATATTATGTCTTTAACGCCCCCCCCCCCCTAATTTTAATTACCAGAAATTAAATACATACGGCGAAAGAAGACCTCCCGGTCTATATACCCTGAAAACCTAAAGAAATACCGAAACATTACCTCCTTGATTTACAGCTGATTTAATATTTCTACGAATTTGATTCCAATTTTGCATCGATTGTCTAAAATTGAAGAAATCTAACACTTTATGTAAAAAATGTCAGGAGATGGAAACGAAAGCCTTCTCAAAAGTTATAAGCAACAAAAGTCCTCGTATCTTACGTTCCTCTGTAGATTGTAGAATATCGTATATTAAGTAGTAGGAAGAGTGGAAATTCCTTAGTATTGAGGGTGAGGGTGATGACTTCACGTGGCGTGACGTGACGATGGCGTCACTGCCGGTGGCATCACTTCCGTGTCAAATGTCGCTTCCGGGTCAAAGATCATTTTCGAGTCAAAGGTCACTTCCGGTCACGTGACGGTCCAGCAAGAGTTATCTGCCCTTACAGGAGAGAGGGAAAATTACGGGTTAGCGTCGCGTTCAGCAATATTTCAGCTATTTAGCGACAATCAAACAAAATTCTAAGTATTCAGGTAAATAACTTAGTAATCCAACACATTAAAACATACACACATTAAAACTTATGCAACAAACCGATTTCTCTCAAATAACCTAAGACACAGTCTACTTCTAAAGTAGTTGCTCGATAAAAAGAATCTCTTACAATCTTAAAATCTATACAGTCGATAAGAATATGTTTTACTGTGAGATCTTCGGGGCATGGAATACACCTTGGGACTGGTTCTTTGCATAAGACCCCAGTGACTTCCATTGTTTATCTCCGGGGAATGCATGTTTGGGGTAGGAGTAGTTGGGTGGTCATTTTTTTTCTTGTGGATTTTACTATGGGATGTGGAACCTTGCTTTTTCTGTCTCGAGCTGTAGAACACGATGTGAGGGGTTTCGAGTTCATGGGTTGAATTTCAGGCAGGTCTTGGGAGGACATGTTAGGTCCATTCTAGCGCAGTGGGACAATGACCTGGCACCTTGGGCAACCCACTCCTGGACATTTGCGGTATGGGGTGTGACACCTTGTTTTTTTCTGTCTCGAACTGTAGAACACGACGGGAGGGGTCTCGTTGCCATGGGTTGAATTTCGCTGAAAAGTTCAGGCAGGTTTGGGGTGGACATGTTATGTCCATTCTTGTTCAATGTTAGTCCCAATTGGGGAACCCACTCATGGACATTTGCGGTATGGGGTGTGGCCCCTTGTTTTCTTTGTCTCGCGATGTAGAACACGATGGAAGGAATCTCGAGGTCATGTATTGACTTAGGCTGAAACGCTACCACTACTGGATGGGTGTGGAATGGAAGTAAGGTTATGGCGCGCATGCGCAGGCAGGGAATTGTGGGAAAAGGGCACAGTAATGGACGTTTGGGGGCCTGGGTGTGCCAATTTGGGTCCGATTGGGTCGTGTGGGGTATCAGTTTGAAGCTCTCGTTACCGTGCGCATGCTCACTGGGCGCTGGGTTGGACATTTTGGGATCCGGATGAACCACTATTGGTCCGATTGGGTTGTGTGAGGTGCTATTGTGAAGCACTCGTTGAGCACCATCCGACTGGATGGGTGTGGAATGGAAGTGAGGTTATGTTGCGCATGTGCAGACAGGGAATTTTGGGAAAAGGGAATTGGAATGGACGTTTTGGGGTCGAGGTATGCCCATAGTCGGCGTACTGGGTCGGGGAGTGTATCCATGTGAAGAACTTCTCCAGACCGATCAAGTCATTACAACACATATAAGGGAAGTGGGAAGAGGTGCCAACATACTGACAGAGCCACATGACTTCACAGTATAGTCTTCCGGTTAACCTATTCTAAAGCACATACAAAGAATCTAACGATTTGTGATATGTGTTGTATCTCAGGTACGCTTTTATTGTACCTGTTCATGTGACAACTTGGATGATATGACCACACGGCCCCTAGCACCGGCATAAGCGGTATTAGATACAAATCTAGAGAGCTATGATTTCAAAAACCGATCCATTCAAAGCCCGTTCCTTCTCATTCACCAAACGCTATATAGACGATCTTCTCGCTGTGGATAATCGCTATATAAATGACGCAGTGAAGGATATATATCCACCTTCACTGGATTTGAAGGAAACTACAGACAGCCCTACAGGCACATCATATTTAGATCTATATCTCTATAAAAATGAAGCGGGCATTCTCTCGCGTCGATTTTATGACAAAAGAGATGATTACAATTTCGATATCGTAAACTATCCCTTTCTGGACAGTAATATTCCAGTGGAACCTGCATATGGCGTATACATATCTCGCTTAGTAGCATTTGCTAGATCCTGTGTTAAATGTGACGATTTTAATCAACGTCACAAAACATTGTTGCAGAAACTTATAAAACAGGGCTATTCCACCAAGCGCCTCCACTCAAAGTTTCTCAAATTTGGCGATACATATCGCATGCTGATAGCAAAATACGAACGTAGCGTGCAAGATCTATGGCGTTACGTTTCGTAACTTGTGTCTAATTCCGCTTAACCCGGGGCTAGGGGCCGTATGAACCCATGTACTTCAAGATCCTCATGGTACTCATATGAACAGTCACAATCAAAGCGTGACTGAGATACATCATTCTTTAGATGACGACTTTACAACGAATATTATGGATTAAGAATACTGATCAGCGATACGGATTTGATATTTTGGAACATTATGATGTCTTGCCGGCATCATTGAAAACTGTTGACCGCTTCTCTCTTGCAGGAAACAAGCCTATGTTTATGTATACTATGATTGTCTTTTTGAATTTGGTGCTAATACTGTTATATGGAATATGGAATAGGTCTTTGGATTATGGACGCGGATATTCTCTAATGGATGACGGCTGAATTATGGATGACGGATTAGACGCTTGTAATGATGACAACTGGTATATTGGGAATTGGTGAGCTGTTTCGCTGTGACAACTCGTACACTGGGGATTGGCGAGCTGTATCGTCGTCAGATGAAAATGACGGCATTTAACACAAAAGACTAGTCTGTAAGTCCCGATGTCGATCCAGCATCAGCATCAATTGGTGGGTGCATGTAAAACTTTCCCTAGAAAAGATCCGAAAAACGGACTTTACACCTGGCGAGTCATAGAAATGTTGTTGTTGAGATAGTGAGATTGCTAGGCAACCAACAAAACATAACAGCAGTCTGCTGATGAAATCTACCGTTATATAATTGTAGGATGCTCAAAATGTTGGGGTAATTTGAAGTTCCAAATGAGTTTGTTGCCAAAACCAGTGGTTAATCCTATATTGGAACAATTGTAATTTGGTGGGGGTTTTTTCTTGTGAAATAAAACTGATATATTCGTCTCCAGTGCTCAGTAGTTATAATATCGTAACAGAGTTGTTGACATTCTGGGAGTACATTATTTCTGGTTAAAATAATGTACATATCATCTGCACCTCGTTTACTCTGTAAGAAAACTCAAATTTGGCATGTGATTGCAGGTGTTTAACTTTTTCCTCCCGAATTCTTTAATCGTTGAATAGACTCCATAGGATCCGATTATTTACGTTTACGGCATTTAACACAAAAGACTAGTCTGTAAGTCCCGATGCATCAGCATCAATTGGTGGGTGCATGTAACACTTTCCCTGGAAAAGATCCGGAAAACGGACTTTACACCTGGCGAGTCATGGAAATGTTGTTGTCGAGATAGTGTAGTCTCTCAATTTCGGGGAAGTAAACATCAAGGGATGTAATCCAGTTGCCCCTTTTTTTGCCCTGTGACCTTTGTGGAGAGTTTTACAGTAACGCCTTAACGCCCCATCTGAACGCTTTAACGCCCTATCCTAATGCCTTAACGCCTTATCGTAACGCCTTAACGGCCTATCTTGACTCCTTATCCTAACATCTTCACGCCCAAGCATACCAGTTTTTATCTTTTGCTCGAGATTGTACCATGCTTTTATATAATACTAACACCGCGACAAGGTGTATGTATCAATCCATTCACAACACGAAATAAAACAAGTTGTGACTTGGTGGTCCCCGATGTCGTCATCGCTCTACGTTGGGACATTGTACGGAGGTTTTGCAGGCCATTTGTCTGGGTAAATTGTTCGGGGAATTTTCAGGTAAACCCCCCTGTTCTATTTATAGATCACTCGGGAGTAGTATAGAAAGGGGAGTTTCAGAGGTCCAATGGAGTGCGTTTGGCAGAGATGAGGGCCTTGTTCCATCCGGCTACCTGGTAGAGTTACCTGTGTGTGCCTGTGTAGAGGAGGAGGAGGAGGAGAAGGAGGAAGAGGAGTGAGGAGGTGGAGGAGGAGGAGGAGGAGGAGTAGTAATGAGTGAGGGAGAAGAACAGTGAGAAGGAGGAGGGAGGAGTGGTGAGTGTGGGGCTGTGTGGTGGCGGTGGTGTGTGGTGGTGATGGTGGTGGTGGTGGATGATTGTGGTGGTGGCGGTATTGGTGGAGCTCTTCACATGGATACCCTCCCAGACCCAGTACGCCCACTATGGGCCCACCTCGAATGCCCTTTCCCATAATTCCCTGTCTGCACATGCGCACCATTGCTCCCAGTTGGACGCTCCTCCACGAGAGCTTCAAACTGATACCCCATACGGTCCACTCGGACTAATATTGGCCCACCCAGGCCCCCCAAACTTCCATTCCAGTGAGCTTTTCCCACAATTCCCTGTCTGCGCATGCGCAGATGTACAGTGGCGATTTACCTAATGCGGTCATTCTCAGAGCGGGTATGTACTATCTGTTTACTAAACCCTGTTGTGGGATCATCTAGCCCGAAAACATCAGCTAAGGAGTCTATTTATTTTGGTTGTTGTTGCTGAATCGGACCCCTTAGCAGCTTAGCCCGAATCACTGATAGGGCCCGAAATGGAAAGACGTCAGTCGCTCGAGATCTTAACTGCACACGACGTTAAAACAGAGACACGACAGAGGCACAATTGAGACAGAGACACGAAAAGCATTTTATCGAATAAATATTATGATTTGGCATCTCCAGCACTATGACAACCACCTAATGACTCCTTTAATTAGATGGAATCTGCCTTCAAACACGGATTTTGTCAACAAAACCGTTGTGTTTCTTTCTCCAGTTGACAGGGACATGCGCAGAATGTGGTTGACCTTTTTGCTCACGGCACCAGAAATCTATCCTTGCCGGTTATAAACCAATAGCGAAGTGTGTTTATTCACGTGATCAGAAAGGTCACGAGATAAAAATAGCGTAGGTCATATTCTTACAACATGTCAGAAAGGCGCCAAATGGGGAAATCAGTCAATGTTTTTCCCACACATTTGATCACATTTTGTCAGCATCAAAACAGTCATGAGAGATGATAAATGGTCAAAGAAGCTCAGGTCGGTTAAACTGTATCAAATTGGCATATTTTTGCTCTCCCGTTCGTTATTTTCGTCAGCGAAAGATTGCGAAAAGTTACTTTTCGGATGGTCAACTTTTATCGCCACATTTTAACCTACGTCCGCTCTGAGCTGTGATAGGAAAGCCACGCCCCCTTACGCTATATTCACCTATCACAGCTAGAGTTTCTGAGTTATGGGATCACCTAAAATGTTTCTGACTCATTCTTCAGTGGGTTATCAGTAAAGTGTAAATTTTTGGTGAGTGAATCCTAGGGGGAGACGACGTGTTGCATACCACAATGGAGTACGAGCTCAGAGGCCAAATGTCACTGACTCAAAACAAATCAATGATTTTTTACTCCACAGTTGCATTTTTTTGTGGGTGGATATACTAGAAGTAGACGCTGTGTCGTGTAAAAACTGAAGGTCGAGGTCAGATGTCAAAGGTTACTGTGGTCTAACAATCAGGAAATCAGCAAAGTTGCTAAATTATGAAAGCTGATTAATCAGGAAACCATTGAAAATTGCTAATTTGTTTGTGAGTGTATTCATTATGTCGCGTTCAATGTGACCCCAAACCAGGAAATCTTTAAAAATCACATTTTTTTGGTGCTAGTATAGATACATGCGGGGGAGACGATGTGACACATTCCAAAATTAAGGCGATGGTTACCGTGACCTCAAACTCAGGAAATCATTAAAAATCACAATTATATGTGTTAAGGATACATCAGGCCTGGAGAAGACGATTTGTTGTGCGGGCATATAGTGGAACCCATTCTGGCTCTTGATTAATTTGATATAGGCTGACCATATATATTTAGCACAGTGCGTTACTTGCTTGGGGTACGGAAGTTGTCTAAATGTTCACCGCTTCGGCTTTTGTTCATTGCAACAGGGATTTTTGTTATAGTTCATAGTATACAAACGTTTTCTATTTAATATGGTTTTCATTGAACAGCCGTTTGTTCCTCCTCCTACAGGAGTTAGGCGCAGGATTGACTCTTTTCCTATGCTTTAACATGGTGCTAAATAGCATACTTGGCAATATTGTGCAGATATTTTTGCTAAACTCCATAGTAGCTAGAAAAGTGGGTTACTTTATTCGAGATTCGAATTAAAATACCTGTAAGACAGTGTCGGAGAAAAGACAATAAATTGAATATTTAACACCTTTATAATATTATCTAATTAGAATAGATTCGCACTTAAATATGTAGCTGACGTCTGAGAACAGACAATATATTGAATATTTAGCACTTTGATAATATCATCTAATTAGAAGATATTCAAGTTAAATATCTAGCTGGCGTCCGAGAAAGACAATATATTCAATATTTAGCACCTTTATAATATCATCTAATTAGAAACGATTCGCTCTTAAATATGTAGCTAGTGTCTGCGAAGAGTTATTATATTCAATATTTAGCACTTTTATAATCCATACTAATTAGAAGAGATTCGTAGTTAAATATCCACAAGAGCCCAGAAGACAATATATTCAATATTTAGCACCTTAATATCATCTAATTAGAATAGATTCGCACTTAAATATCTAGCTGACATCTGAGAACAGACAATATATTGAATATTTAGCACTTTAACAATATCATCTAATTAGAAGAGATTCGCAGTTAAATATCTAGCGGGCGTCCGAGAAAGACAATATATTCAATATTTAGCACCTTTATAATATCATCTAATTAGGACAGATTCGCACTTAAATATATAGTTGGAGTCTGGGAAAAGACAACATATTCAATATTTACCATTTTTATAATCTATACTAAATAGAAGAGATCCGCAGTTAAATATCCACAAGAGCCTTTTCGGAGAAAAGACAACATATTCAATATTTAGCGCTTTTATAATCTACTCTAATTAGAAGAGATTCGCATTAAAATATCTGTAACACCGTGTCGGAGAAAGGACAATATATTCAATATTTAGCACTTTTATAATCTAATTAGAATATATTCGCATTTAAATATGTAGGTGACGTTTGAGAACAGACAATATATTGAATATTTTGCACCTTTATAATATCATCTAATTAGAAGAGATTCGCAGTTAAATATCTATCTGGCGTTTGAAAATATATTCAATATTTAGCAGCTTTATAATATCTTGTAATTAGAATAGATTCGCATTTAAATATGTAGGTGACGTCTGAGAACGGACAATATATTCAATATTTAGCACCTTTATAATATCATATAATTCGAAAAGATTCGCACTTAAATATGTATTTAGCCACTGACAAAAGACAATATATTCAATATTTAACAGCTTTATAATATCATCTAATTAGAATAGATTCGCAGTTAAATATCTACATGGCGTCTGCGAAGAGATATTGTATTCAATATTTAGCACTTTTATAATCTATACTAAATAGAAGATATTCGCAGTTAAATATCCACAAGAGCCTTTTCGGAGAAAAGACAATATATTCAATATTTAGCACTTTTATAATCTACTCTAATTAGAAGAAATTCGCATTAAAATATCTGTAATACCGTGTCGGAGAAAGGACAATTTATTCAATATTTAGCACCTTTATAATATCATCTAATTGAATAGATTCGCATTTAAATATGTACGTGACGTCTGAGAACAGACAATATATTGAATATTTAGCACCTTTATAATATCATCTAATTAGAAGATATTCGCACTTAAATATGTCGCTGACGTCTGAGAACAGACAATATACTGAATATTTATAGCACCTTAATATCATCCAATTAGAAGAGATTCGCAGTTAAATATGTAGGTGATGTCTGAGAACAGACAATATATTCAATATATAGCACCTTTATAATATCATATAATTAGAAAATATTCGCACTTAAATATGTAGTTGGCCTCTGACAAAAGACAATGTATTCAATATTTAGCTGCTTTATAATATCATCTAATTAGAATAGATTCGCAGTTTAATATCTACCTGGCGTCTGCGAAGAGATATTGTATTCAATATTTAGCACTTTTATAATCTATACTAAATAGAAGAGATTCGCAGTTAAATATCCACAAAAGCCTTTTCGGAGAAAAGACAATATATTCAATATTTAGCACTTTTATAATCTACTCTAATTAGAAGAGATTCGATCGCATTAAAATATCTGTAATACTGTGTCGGAGAAAGGAAAATATATTCAATATTTAGCACCTTTATAATATCATCTAATTAGAATATATTCGCATTTAAATATGTACGTGACGTCTGAGAACAGACAATATATTGAATATTTAGCAGATTTATAATATCATCTAATTAGAATAGATTCGCAGTTAAATATCTAGCTGGCCTTTGCAAAGAGATATTATATTCGATATTTAGCACTTTTATAATCTATGCTAATTAGAAGAGATTGGCAGCTAAAAAGTGCCTTTTCGGAGAAAAGACAAATTCATATTCAAGATTTAGCTCTTTTATAATCTACTCTAATTAGAAGAGATTCGCATTAAAATATCTGTAACACCGTGTCAGAATCTGTTATTGTCCGAGTGGAGTTGCACAGACCACAAATGAAAATGTACTTGCGACTGTCTTAAAAATCCATATATACCAGCGCATGCGCGTTGATTAACCAGGAAGAACGATAGATTAATCCCTGTTATTGTCAGAGGAGTGGCACAGACCAGCAATCAAGGTGTGTGAAAATGGTAAGCTATAGTGCTAATTATACAATATATTGTGTTTTCGGTTAGGCCAGACTGATAATGTTGGGGCTGCAATTTAGAAGAAATATTCGCTATTTAGCATCTGTGCTAATTATAGGGCCTGCAATATATCTTGTTTGGGGCGAGGCAAGTTTGAAAATATGTAGCATTTGTGCTAATTATACAATATATTTTCTTTAAGGAGAGGCAGTCCGACAATTTGGAGCTGCGATTTATAAGAAATATTCAATATTTATCATGGCTGCAATTTAGAAGAAATATTCAATATTTAGCCTTTGTGTTAATTATACAATATATTTTCTTTCGGGAGAGGCAGTCCGACAATTTGCGTTACGAGTTAGAATAAATATTCAATATTTATGATGGCTGTAATTTAGAAAAAATATTCAATATTTAGCATTTGTGCTAATTATACAATATATTTTATTTCGGGAGACAATTTGAAGCTACAATTTAGAAGAAATATTGAATATTTATCATGTGTGAAAATGGTAAGCCAAGGAATAATAATAAATATATTTTCTTTGGGGAACGGCAAGACCGAAAAGTTGGGGCTGCAATTTAGAAGAAATATTCAATATATAGCAGGTTGCTATTTGGAAGAAATATTCAATATTTAGCATCTGCGAAAATGGTAGGCATAGTGTTAATTATACAATATATTTTCTTTGGGAACAGGCAAGTCAAGGGGCTAACTAGCAGTAATCCTAGAAATGATCTCCAAAGTAGTACATCCCTTTCTAAATATCACTGATTTTAGAAATTATTTGCGAAGTAGCAGCTGCAGATCTGCTAAATAGCATGCGAGACAAACCATTTCTGCACCTTAATGTCCTACAGACAGTTGAACAAATCTTTGAGTAATTTTTAGGTCAAAGGCTAATTAACTATTTGAGGGTATTGATCTAATTGTATTAACACATTTCATTGATGCAGTAAATTTGAATTATGTTGACCAAACTCTTAGATAAAATACATGTTTACACACAGAAAGGCACCAATTGTAGAAATTGTATTGGGTTCTAATTGTTTACTTCTACTTTAATCATTCTTAAATTTAGGCTTTGTAGACTCATCACTCAGTTTTACTCTATGCATATTAAACTTGGGCGAGCAGACTAAATCTGTGTTCAATATTCTTGATCTCCTATCCATGTCATTATTTGCTATTTTATCCGCCCCATGATCAAACTGCATGTTATGAGTTACATATATAAATTTTGCTCTGAATAATTTATTTCATAACCAATGAACTTTACAATGGGGTGCATACTCACAGTGTGTAAGCCTGTCCGCCTGTGATATATTTATGATGATGAAACTGTACGTCTTCCTGACGCAATCGTTGATGACACACAAAAACAATGGTCATCTTGGCAACATTTCAAGGCGATAGGAAGACAAGCACAAGAGACCATCATGTGTTGGCGACAATTCTTGACCATAACTGAATAATCAAGGTAATGGGAATAAATTCAGACAAAAACAGCTATTATAGTGTCGCATGCTTTCACTCTAGTGATAGTGAGGTAAGAAAATATAACAAATTTTGTGAAAGGATGGAATATTTCTCCATATAATATCACTTTTATAAGTACATAAAAGACAGATATTTATTCATGTATTAGTTCTCATTATTAATATGTAGAGATAAGCGTGTAATTTTTTAACACGTTCTCAGCAGAGGTCGAAATGCAAAGCGCACTCATAACTGCTACTGTGCCCCTTTTCGATGTGACACAGTGCGCCTTTGTGAAGAGGTAGAAAATCGCGCTGTACGACTTTTCGATGTGCTACCCAATTTTCCATGCACAATATGGATGTTATTTGTGCACATATCACTCTCCTTCTGAAATATGAATCGTCCAACAAAGGAAAGACAGTAGTGACAACATCGATGCCCCTTTCAGGGCAAAGATGATTGCTCAAAAATTTGTCACGACGCAAGACACCAATTTCTCTTGCATTTTACACTCATTCTCCTTCTTTTTCCTGGCTAAAAGCAGGTATACACTATGGAGAAGATAACTAATTTGGATCTCCTCTACTGGTGCAATTATTGTGATTTCAGTTTGCCCGTGCCTTACATCACAACGAAACTCAATCATCTAATGTTTGGAACTGGCTACGACTTCCATGCATAACATGCAGATTTCACTGATCTAAACTTGGATTTTAGATGAAGTCAACGCATCCAGTCGGCATTTAAAATTCGAAAACCTGTATACAAATTGCCTGTATAACTTGAGCAAGTACGTCGACACCCTAAGTTGTAATCGAGAAAACCACTGGATTGACAAGTATGGTACATTCCGAACTTGGAATTTAAGATAAAAGGCAATTTATACCCGAAAACGTATGCTTTCACAATCCAAATTAAACATTTTACAAAGGTGAACATTCAAGATCCAAAATTGTGCCAATATATCGAGATTGGCACGAGGTACGGCAATTTCCGAATTTGCTTCTGCAAGATATGAAAAAAATGTACCGGTAAATATAAATCATGTAATTAAATTTTCATCCTGCGACACCGAAATTGAGAGAACACATTCCGTTCTGCACAACATATAAAAAAAATCAAAATTACCTGTGGATGCAGTTTTTTACATGCACGAAAAAATTACGAAATAAAACATTTTCGCCAATACCGGCATATAGAAATATTGAGATTGGCAAGAAATACGGTACAGCATATCCTGAACCTGGTGTTGCAGGATATTAAACAAAAATGTAAATTTATACATGTTTTAACAGGTAGAATTTGCGAGGACGCCAAAAATAAATACGCATTCATCAAAAGATGAAAATACATATACCCGTAAATTTAAACCTTCGATATTACTATGGCGTACCACCCAAAGGATGTGATTGGAGCTAGGAACATATGAAAAATATTACCTACGGAAAAAAATAAATTTTGATACAAATGTATACTCCAAGCCAGCGAGTATCGTGATTTTCAGATAAGGCCGTGTATTGGTGTATACTTTCGTGCAATTCGAAGACGTTGGACCGAACAGAAAACATATTAAGAGTGCAAAGTCATACCCATGCAGGATTAGTGTTATGCTTTGTCTTGGATCAAGTTCCAAGAGATTGTTCAAGTATGTAGCTGCGGACCGGGGCAAGTTCTGTTATGTTCGAATGTAAAATGAATATATTTACAGAGAGAATTAGACGTCTTCACCTAAAATCAGTGATTTTGCAGTAATACTTCAGGGTCCTGTCCGTCGAGAACCGTTATATTCAATGTCTTGGAATTATTCTGTGTATAACAAAATGTGGATCTTTATGCCAGTCAAAATGTTTCTTTAATAGGTAATATTTAATTTTTGGGAAGGATTATTATTGGCACCTCAAACTGGGGACGATTTCTGGCTCGAATGTACTGCGTCCTTAACGTCAATATTTCGTACATACTGAGACATTGGCAAGGAATACAATTTGTAAAAATAAAAAATAAAAAAAAAATACTATACCGGCCGGGTACGGTCTGCATGATAATTTTTGAATCACTTCTTTGTTCCTTTTGTAAGCACTGTAGCTTTAGTATACCGGTATGCAGAATTTGCAATGATATAAAAAAATCCGAATCTCAAAAGCAAAGCAACTTGTCAGCCAAGATGTTGTATCTCCACTGGAACATTTTGAGACACTTGGTGTACCTACACGCTTAAAACTAAAGTGTTGAAACTTATTCGTAAAGTGTTGAAATAACCCTTTAAGTGTGTCCACAGGGACTGCTCTTCAAGTGTTGTCCCTGTCGACATATCGGAAATTGAATTCCCGATATCGGAAATTCTAATTTCCGATATTGGAAATAGAATTTCCCATATCAGAAATTGTCACTGACTTTCCGATATCGAAAATAAAAGCTCTGGAAGCTTTACGAAAACTAGAATTGCAATTTCCGATATCGGAAATTCAGTGACAATTTCCGATATCGGTACGATTCCGTACGATGCTTCAGTATGTACGTCCCTGTGCCGCTGGAGGTTGAACCTCCATTTGGTAAAAAAGTTACATTTATGGCAGTGAAATACATGTATGTTAGGCTTTGCGAGCTTTGCGGCTTTCCTCGTGGATCTTCCGCGGACTGGTTGTGGGCCTACGAATATTTCTTGGAATGATTCTTCCTCTGGTATTCTTAAAACATTTTAAAAACTATAAGACATAGAAAATGAAACGGATCATGGCACCGTAGTGTGGGTTCTGAGATATGAAACCCACTGGAATAATTAAGTCATCATTTGGCCCTACACATGAACACTAGTATCAGTGCTGATTAGCCATTGCTATATAGTATATGTGCACAGTAATTGCACTTCGCTTTTTACTATGCACGCCAAAAATGCGCACAGGAACTCATCAAAAACTCGCACAGCCGAAGAAATCCCCTCAACAAAAATACGGACAGTCTCATTTCAGGACATGAACATTTGTTCCTAAATATTCGCCTCTTAATACTTATATTTATCTCCTCTGTACCAGTCATATTTGATTAACTACCATTCTAGTTTTTTATAATATACAGACCAAAATGTGAGATCCTATACCACAAGAACAATCAACTTCTTAATTGTAAAATTCGACAGAGTTTTGATAAATTTCTAACATGAACACGATTATGATGAAAACGAGATGATCTATTGAGTTGAATTTGACACAGGATCTGCCAAAATAAATCTAGAACATTATATCATTCAGTTTCTTCCATAAAGTGACGTGTAACACTCAGAAAATTGTAAAATGCTCAACCTCCATCTCAGCACACGTGTCGACTCGGTGCGATCACGTCAAAAATGGGCACAGATGGCTCGTCATAAATAAATCCCAGCCGGACAGGGTTATACACTGTGATAATTACGAGTAGACATTTTTCAGTTTTAAGTAACTGTGTGGTCCAGCAAAGAAAAAGTTTTAAAATGTTAATACCATGATACCACTTAGCGGTCGGATAAGTGAGAAAGAGTTGATATAAATGATTTATTTCCGTGGCGCGGCGGAGAATGAAAATCCTCACACCGTATCTGCCCCAGTCTCAAATTGCATGCTATGTGGCATACTTCAAATTCTGAAAGGAATAAATAAAATATTGAAATACCACGCCAACTGTCTGTGAAAGCCGAAGTGTCATTCCAAACTTAACAAAGGTCACATAAAAAAAATCTGGAAGAGTATCTGCCCCTCCCCGATCGTTTTCACCGATCCTGTCCACTTGATAAACTCTTCAGGTGCCACACCCGTTACCAGCATCTTCATTTTATCAAGCGAATTTCTACGTTCCCACTTCGAAGTTGGAACATAGAAATTAGCTGGATAAAATGGAGATGGTTACCAGAGGCTTGTCAACACATTTTACCAAGACTGCATTTTAATATTGTGCGCGTGTGAACTGTCTACACATATATGAAATAATATGGATCATGGGACAAATCAGGCGACAGGTGATATGTACATGTAGGTCATATTCAATCCGATCCTTAGATTTTGCTTACGTCAATCGCTGTATCATGCTATTGCGCAAACACAGCCTAACGTGGGCGTAGACAGCGAGAGAGCATCATGGGAAGCTTTTTTGATGAGTTAGTTTGATTCTGTCTTAGGATTCCGTAAAGGGACGTCAATTTCTATAACCTAGTTTTATCATATTTAACGTCGAGTTGGAATCAATCAACAAGCTTACATCACCATGACAACAGAGAAAGATCAGAGTGAGTAGATTCATCGTCGTTTATCAATTTCACATTTTCCCCCGTCATAAAAATATCGTTACCATCTGTAGTTATTCTCATTTTTCTATTACACCATGGAGTACATAACAGATTATCACAGTCGGCACTATCAAAATGATACGCTCATAAACAGCTTATGTCACTGACGTCCCTGCTCTCCTGGAACAAGGAGTAGGGACGCCAGTTACACAAGCTGTTTATGAGCATATCAAAATAAATGCATACTATTTGTTTTGGTACGAAATGCGTGTAAATCCACATATACTGTGTAATAAGTCATCATAAGCATGCAGCTGTACATCTTAAGCAAGCCGATGCTATTAAGGTTTGGTACATTACGTGACTATATATTTAATCTTGGGCATGTTGTGTATTTTACACAGTTTACATGTATCTATCAACCCTTCTTACCCCGAGAGTTTCAACCGTAAACCGCAGCCAAGTATATCAACGTATGTATTCTGGAATGGGTTTTGTAACTACCTATTCCACTAACAGGCTAATGGATGTTAGAACTAGTTTGTGACCTCTGGGGGCTCGCCTACATCCACTATCTATCTAATCCTTCAAAGCCGTAATGTCTGTCTGTGCGTCTGTCTATCTGTGTCTTTATAACTCAATATAATAATCAAACGCCGTATAAACCATATCCTAGCACTGTATAATCCCTATGTTAGCGACGCTGTGAAGGATATATACCCCTTTCACTGGTTTTGAAGGAAACTACTGACAGCGCAGATGGAACATCATATGTGGTCCTATAACTTCACACGAGTGAAAACGGTTCCCTGTAACGTCCACTCTTCGACCAGACGATTACAATTTTGACATTGTTTACTACAAATTTTTTGGATAGCAATATTCCAGAAGGACCTGCGAACGGCACATTTCTTCTGGTAGCATTTGCTAGATCCTGTGCAAAATGTGACGATTTCAATCAACGCCAAGATCATTATTTCACAAACTTGTCAGACAAGGCTATACCACCAAAATCCCCCAGAAACTTGTCAGACAAGGCTATACCACCAAACTCCTACAGAAACTTGTCAGGCAAGGCGATACCACCAAATTCCCCAGAAACTTGCCAGACAAGGCTATACCACCAATCTCCCCAGAAACTTGTCAGACAAGGCGATACCATCAAACTCCTCCAGAAACTTGTCAGACAAGGCTATACCACCAAATTCCCCCAGAAACTTGTTAGACAAGGCTATACCACCAAACTCCCCAGAAACTTGTCAGACAAGGCTATACCACCAAATTCCCCCAGAAACTTGCCATACAAGGCTATACCACCAAACTCCCCCGAAACTTGTTAGACAAGGCGATACCACCAAACTCCACCAGAAACTTGTCAGACAAGGCTATACCACCAAACTCATCCAGAAACTCGCCAGCCAAGGCTATACCACCAAACTCATCCACAAACTCGTCAGACAAGGTTATATCATCAAACTCCTCCAGAAACTTGTCAGACAAGGCTATATCACCAAACTCCTCCAGAAACTAGTCAAACAAAGCTGTATCACCAAACTCCTCCAGAAACTTGTCAGACAAGGCTATACCAACAAACTCATCCAGATACTTGTCAGACAAGGCTATAGCACCAAACTCCTCCAGAAACTAGTCAGACAAGGCTATACCACCAAACTCCTCCAGAAATTTGTCAGACAAGGCTATACCACCAAACTCATTCAGAAACTTGTCAGACAAGGTTATACCACCAAACTCCTCCAGAAACTTGTCAGACAAGGTTATACCACCAAACTCCCCCAGAAACTCGTCAGACAAGGCTATACAACCAAACTCGTCCAGAAACTTGTCAGACGAGGTTATACGACCAAATTTCTCCAGAAACTTGTCAGACAAGGCTATACCACCAAACTCGTCCAGAAACTTGTCAGACAAGGTTATACCACCAAACTCCTTCAGAAACTCGTCAAACAAGACTATACCACCAAACTCCTCCTGAAACTCGTCAGACAAGGCTATAAAACCAAACTCCTCCAGAAACTTGTCAGACAAGGTGATACGACCAAATTTCTCCAGAAACTTGTCAGACACAAGCTATACCACCAAACTCGTCCAGAAACTTGTCAGACAAGGCTATACCACCAAACTCGTCCAGAAACTCGTCAGACAAGGCTATACCACAAAAATCATCTATTCAAAGTTTCTGAAATTTTCTTTTAAATATAATACACGGACGGCAAAATACGGTCGTGGCGTGCAAGATCTCGCTTAGCCCGAGGCTCTGGGTCATTTGAACATCATGTGTGTTTCATCTCTATGGAGATCAAGTATGCAGCCAAAATCAAAGCGTGGACTGTGATACATCATACTCTAGAACATGGAAATTCATTTGGATAAAGTATACTGATGAGTGATGCTTTTGTGTGAAGAACATTATGATATATTGCTGTCATCATTGAAAAGTGTTGACCGCTGCTCTCTTGCAGGAAGCCATTCATTCGATTATTGAACCGGAAATTCTTTTGTTTTTCTACGGCTAGATATTGAATGTCGACTGTAATCAGAAAGGATTTAGTTTAGTGTCGTAACAACTAAACTGTGTTCTTGCCAGCATTTTGAGGAATATAATCGAGAGAAAAAAATGGATAAATTGGACATTGTTTTAAACAGCAATACGCCCGTCGAAACGAGATCGTATAATGTGATAGCGGATCTGTCCGTCTGTTAAGGGTTTTGTCAATATAGCAGGGAATTACACATTGAAGGGTAATTTCCACTGTTAACAACACAAATCCTTACTAATTATACAATATTAATTATTATACACCACTCCTCTCTTACCATACAATATGACAATTCCAGAACTATTACCGCCATCAGCTGTATGTATGAGATAAGCCTGACTGTGAGCTCCCCTTGTTGTAAATATCCCCGTAGATGTATACATGTATAAGAGAGGTCCGACATTCAATAATCATTTCTCAGTGAGAACACTGAGTGTTATGTTAGAAGAGGGAAACGGCGTGAAAACCAATGGCAAGTAAATTAAATAATAAAATTACAAGCGTCTAGTCCGTCATTCATTATTCAGCCGCCGTCCATTGAAGAATTTCCGCATCCATGTTCCAAAAATATCAAATCCGTATGGCTGATTAGTATTCTTAATACCTGTGATTTTCGTTGTTAAGTCGTTATCTGGAGTAGGATGTATCTCATCACGCTTTGTGTGTGGCTGTTCGTATGAACATCATGAAGATCTTGAAATAGATGTGTTCATACGGCCCCTAGCCCCGGGTTAAGCGGCATTAGACACAAGTTACGAAACGTAATGTCATAGATCTTGCACGTTACATTCGTATTTTGCTATCAGCTTGCGATATGTATCGCCAAATTTGAAAAACTTTAAGTGGAGGCGTTTGGTGGTATAGCCCTGTTTTATAAGTTTTTGCAATAATGTTTTGTGACGTTGATTAAAATCGTCACATTTAACACAGGATCTAGCATATGCTACTAGGCGAGACATGTATACGACATATGCAGGTTCCACTGGAATATTACTGTCCAGAAAGGGATAGTTAACGACGTCGAAATTGTAATGATCTCTTGTCTTAAAGTCGAAGAGAGAGAGAGAGAGAGAGGGTTCGCTTCATTTTTTATAGAGTTTTGTCTAAATATGATACCATTAGCGCTATCTGTGGTTTCCTTGAAATCCAAAGAAGGTGGATATATATCCTTCACTGCGTCATTTATATAGCGATTATCCACAGCGAGAAGATGGTCTATATATAGCGTTTTGTGAATGAGAAGGAACGGTCTTTCAAGTGATCTGTTTTTGAAAGCGTCTGTATTTATCCGTATTCATAAGAGAAAAGATATAGTCAGCGAAAAACGGTGCTCAAGTAGTAACCATAGGAATACCTATATGCTGTTGATATATTGTGTTGCCAAATTTCAAGGGGCCCTCGGTGGCCGAGTGGTCTAAGGCGCTTCGCTGGTGACCGCTAGCCTCACACCGCTGAACTGGCACGGGTTCGGGCCCAGCTGGTCTATGTGTGAAAGTTTGTCAGTTACTTGCCGAAGGGCGGTGGTTCTCTCCGGGTACTCCGGCTTCCTCCACCAACCAAACTGACTGTCAACATATGAGTGAAACAAACTTGAGTGTGACATTAAGCCAAATTCCCTCCTCCCTCCCAAATTTCAAATTTTCATATAAACAAATTGTATAACGTGAGAAATCAGCCTTATCTGCCAGTGGCCTCCTGTTGATCATGTCTTTGGTGCAGATCGAAATGGAAGGCTATTTGACCGACAGACTATCAATTGCCGCGAAAATGTGGACAGAAAAAAAAAGAAATTGGTATTTTATTAACTATAATGTCTATATATAGAGGGCAGATTTGAAAACAAAATAATCACTCGATATTGTTGACCATGTTACAAAAATTCGAAAAGGAATCGTGTGGTCAGTCTGTTTTATATAATATTGCACTGATTTAATAGTTTAATAAGTTGGCGTAACACTGTCACTAATAGTACGGTATGCATGTGATTGTAAATTTACTTTGACCACTGAAACCCACACCTCTCCACAAATGGTGAGGTAAGAGAGTATGATAAATAATGACGATTGATATACATGATTTTATTTCAGTCAACAATAATACTGATTTGACCCTATATAATGGTTAGATGCCTTATGATAAATCGTCCAAAAGGGAAATGTACCTATTTGAAGTGCTCCTGCACATACGGTTTATTTATACATATATATCTAACGGTAATTTGTGAGAATAGCAATATTCAACAAGGTGGAACATTATCATGATTATGACCTGTTTTTCTTCATTGTTTGAAAATCGACAGATAGCCTCCTAATAATGAATTGTTACTTTCATTCAGACGAATTAAAAGAAGAGGTTATAATTGATTGCACTATAATAGTGACACTAGTCATTGTTGTAATCATGTACACTACAGAGCTACGGGCAGTCGACCGTATATTATCCACGTTAGTCGACCGTATATTATCCACGTTAGTCGACCGTATATTATCCACGTTAGTCGACCGTATATTATCCACGTTAGTCGACCGTATATTATCCACGTTAGTCGACCGTATATTATCCACGTTAGTCGACCGTATATTATCCACGTTAGTCGACCGTATATTACCCACGTTAGTCGACCGTATATTATCCACGTTGTAATGAGGGTTATGCATGCACAACATGTTAAACCGAAAGAGTGAGTTTTCTCTTTACTCAAATTACATTGCTGGTAAACTGTACGGGTTTTGACCGTTGCGGCGCGAGTCAACCTGTAACCATCTGGGGCATCTATATCCATTCTCAGCCTACTTTCGGCAAATGCGAGAG
This sequence comes from Hanleya hanleyi, assembly GCA_036873755.1. NCBI lineage: Eukaryota > Metazoa > Mollusca > Polyplacophora > Lepidopleurida > Hanleyidae > Hanleya > Hanleya hanleyi. The sequence continues at coordinate 173,500 of JAVTVY010055309.1, forward strand.
GGAATTTCCTGAAATCAATACCACGTGACTCCGTCAGCAAATCAGCTAAAGTCTACCGACGTAACCCCAACGTAACCCACCATTTTCGAGTCATGTGCTGCCCTACTTGTTCAAAATTACAGATCTACGTCGCCTCTTGGGTGATACGGAAGTTATTCATACCTATTAAAGGACGAACGACAACAAGTAAGGTCTGTAAGGAGTTGCTTATAGAACCTAAAACGTTTCATGAAAAATTGTATTGCAATAGCAATGTAGAGCAGCAAATCTTGAAACTTTATTTTTAAACATGGATATTCCAAAACTGTCAGTTACTCAGTCAACTAATATAGAAGGGAATTAATAACAGCTCTAAAAAGATGAAAAACGTCCCAGTTTGGACGGTTATATAACGGAGTTTATTAAATTCTTTTGGTGAGACCTAGCTGGGTATTATTATATACATCAAACGATCATTGGATTGGGCCTGTGCAAGTAACACAGAAGCAGGGGGTGATCACGTTTATCCCAAAGCCTGGAAAATCCAAAGACGAATTAAACAAGCAGCCAGAGGATGCTAGATCCCCCGCCAAAATGGCACGATATCTCAAGAAAGATTACAGCCAGGAATTGTAAATTTATACCATGTATGCACCTGGTGAAGGGTCAGAAGCCTATTGAAAATGACCCACCTTGACCTATTTTATAAAGGTGAAATTCTAAGATCTCCGAATTTATGTTCTATATGCAATTAAGTTATAGAATGGACCAGAAAATTGTTGAAGATGACTGACCTTGATCTATATTTCCAAGATCAAATTACTTGATTCGATTATGAGCTATATAGAAGAGTATAATTAGAGCTAAGAATCTGTCATGCTCTATCAGAACCTAGGTGCAAATTTTTTCTCATCAATTAAGACCTTGGCAAAAGCTGACCAGGCTCAACTTTCTATGTATTTCTCAAATGAGACTACAGTAAACCCTACTAGAGCACATTTTTGTTAACCTACATAATGTTTTCAAAGTTGTGAAAATACATCTTATGCAATGCATGATTGCTGAGTGCAGACAATAACTAATAGCCGATGGGTATTTTTAAGTATGCAATATTTTTGCATGTGAATGTATAATTTTTCCAACATGCAGGCACTTAGGATTCCTGCATGCTGCAGCAAAAATTCTAGTTGCATTGAGATATTACCCATTTAACACGATGTTAGAAACTGCTGTGGCAAAGTTACTTTTGCTACAGTACTGACCCAAGAATTGCTTATTGCTGTGGCTGATTGAGGGGACTGTGTGATCATGATTATAGCTATTTCACTGTATATATCTTAGGGATAGCAATGTCTTTAAAAGATTTGAAATTAATATGGGGGAAATAATTACTAAATGTGACGTTAAGTTCAAGCCACTCACTGTGTGAACGGACAACAGAGTGAATAGCTAGATATGAGGTGTAAACGTTTAGGTTCTCTGGATAGGTAATTTTACAAGAACAATCTACCTGTTCACTGACTCCTGACTTCAACTGATCATGCTACTGGATTATATAATTTCACTTTGTCATATCTATTAATCCAGAAGACTATTTTGAACTAGCGATAGCTGACATATTTTCGTGTTATTTTTACCAAATGATACATTATTCTGAAGATAAAACACTTTATTTGAGTTCTGGGAAAATATAGTACATATGTATAAAATTATGTCAGTTATCACCAGTTCAAATACTCTACTGGGTTAATATAGGGCAAAGTAAGATTATACAGCAGAGCTGTATCAGGTGAAGTCATGAGTCAGTCAGCAGAAAGGCTCTTGTTTGTTCTCACAGTAATGTTCACTTCTTGGTGCACATCGTTCACAAGGTGTGATCATGATAGGTACATATGTACTTCTTGAATTTTTTTGAAATTGTTATTATAAATATGGGTGAAAGAATATTGCTAAATATGACCGAAAGTCCCAAAACAACAGCAGAGTGAATTGAGTTCAAGTCCATGAGAAAGTCAAGTCTAGTAAAGACTCATGAACATGGTTTCCAATGTTGCAATTTGCAAGGACACCAATGTGTTGAGAAAACTCTGGTCCCAAGCTGGCATAGTCAGATTACATCCATGTAGAGTTCTTTGTATACTTGACAGGGCGGGAGATGTTTAGCTGCTCTGGATTTAACAAGAAGTAATTTAACAAGAGACTGGTAGAAAAAATGGCTCGGGTTCACATTATTGAAAGAACAAAGAAGAGTCTGTCTGTTCACTGACCCGTGACTTCAAGTGACCATATAACTGGGTTGTATAATTTCAATTTGACATATTTTCATGTAATATTTGCCGAATTATACATTATTCTAAGCATAATCAGTATTGGTAAAATATAGTACATACAGTTATCATGGTTCCCAACAGTTCAAAATACTCTACCGGCTAAGTAGATAGCGCAAAGTGAAAGAAGTGCAGTGGCTGATCATCTGAAGTCAGGGTCAGTGAGCAGACAGGGTTTTCTTTGTTCTCCCAGTAGTGTGCAACCAAGTCATTCTGCTGTACCTGTCATTTTGGTTGATTAAGTGTCAAATACTATAAAGAATTAAAGGAGGAGAAAACGTGTGACTAATGTATACACTGAATGAAAGATCTATCTCCCCCGTATCCAAAAATGTAATCAAATATGTTTTGCGATTTTTTCCACTGGATTAAATCAGCGTTAAGCCTGCGCATCGTTATCTCTCAAGCGTGCCGCCATTTTGGCTCGGGTCATCTAAGCGTGTGACGTCACCCGGGCCTCGCCGCTCTCTAGCGGGGAAGGCGAAAATATAATGACATTGCATGAAGATATATTACAAACCAAGCCTTTCTTACATTGGAATGATTACAATTTGACAGGAATAGGAACCGAACGTCGTGATATGACTGAAATGATGTTGAAAGACTAATACACTCACTTCAATTTATTGCATCAGCCTCTATGATGCGTTTGAAGTAAAATCCTGTCGACCGACGTTATGCACCCACTGTTTCAATACATCTAGTTTCAACATTGGGAACCGATGAAATGTCACGGTCTTTGGAAGCCTTGGATTCCCAGTTCTGTTAGAATAGCCAAACGCCGCACACTGTGGCGTGATGCCCGTGTATTTGCGGGATATCAAATTATAACAGTATACAAAATATAAACCTGCAGTCCCAAGAGCTTCTCATACTTTAACGTACAGGACGGAAGTTAGTATGAGCCCGGCTGACGTCACGCAGCGATGCGCACAATATGTTTTCGGCATTTCTGATTGGTTAAAATAGATGCAAGCCCTTGTAATAGCGCCACTTATGAATATGTCCACAGGCTCCAGTTTTTGATGTTTCGATATGATTAGATCGGCGGTAAAAAATCGCCAAAAATATTTGCTTACATTTTTGGATACGGAGGAGATAGATCTTTCGTTCAGTGTATACATTAGTCACATGTTTTCTGCTCCTTCAAAGTATTATTTGGAGATAAAACACTGCTATGGCAATATTCTTGGTGTCAAAAAAGGGTTGTTCAGGTTAATGTCATATGTATCAAGCCTTGTAATTTTATGGTGCTCATCAGCTCAGGTCCCAAGATTTATTAACCCAGTAAACAATCAATGTGGGTACAGCTTTTAAATTGAAATCAGCTGTTAAGAATAAATCCGCCCACGTGTCAGCCATAAGCAGATCTATCAATCAACTTGGTGCAATTTTCAGAATGCAAGGCCCGATTCATGTCGAATTTCTGGTCCTGTACCTTCGTACATGTACAGTGCTAACGATTCGGAAAACGGTCTCAGCAAAAATTGCTGCAGATAATAATATAAATCAATCGTATCGTTGTTCAGTTAAATTAGCCATGTATACACTTTCGGAAACCCACATAAATTCTGATTCCTGATAATTTCTCTTCAGCTTAAACTCTGCTTCAGTATCATGTGAGCAGCATTTTGTACCGAAATTGTTTCGATGGCGACTTGACACATGTGGAAACAGGAAATGTCAGAAGAGAAAATTGCTCATTTCGTTGTATGTTGAATGTGCTTAAGCTAGAAACTGGGGTCATTGACTGGAAACCAACACCAGGAATCGCAGGAACCGCAGAATTCAACAATCAGATGTATGGTATGGGTCTTAGAAGAGGGATGTGTCTTATGATTAGAGGATGTAGCTGTTTCATTTTTGAGAAATCAATCATTGGCCCAGTGGCGTCACCTTCATGCAGATATTGCTGAAATGCAATAGCAACCTACGTCTTGTCGAAAGGAATGCGTTTGGCAAATTTTGGAAGAACCCGATGAAGCATTTGGAATTTATCGCTTGCGAAGAATTTGAACTGAAATTCATGAAGTGGAACGGACACGAAGAAGCGAAACTCAGTGGTGCCACCTTCAGACAGATGTTGCTGAAATGCAGTAGCAACCGGCGTCTTGTCGCAAGAAATGTGTGTGCCGAATTTTGAGAGAATCCAACGAAGCGTATGGAAGTTATCGCTTGCAAAGAATTTGAACCGACATCCACGGACAGGAACGGACGTGAAGAATCGAGACCCAGTGGCGACACCTTCAGGCAGATGTTATGCAACAGCAGCCGGTGTCTTGTCGTATGGAATGCGTATGCCGAATTTCGGGAGAATCCGACGAAGCGTTTGGACGTTATCGCTTGCGAAAAATTTTAACGAACGTCCACGGACATCCACGGACACAAAGAAGCAAGACCCATTTTGATCCAGTGACGCCACCTTCAGGCAGATGTTGCTGAAATGCAATACCAACTGGCGTCTTGTCGCAAGGAATGCGTATGCCGAATTTCGGAAGAATGAAACAAAGTGTTTGGAAGTTACCGCTTGCGGAATATTCAAACAGACATCCACGGACATACACGGACATCCACGGACACAAAGAAGCAAGAACCATTTTAGCCGCGTTGCGGCCGGGGGCACAAAATGGAGGCCAGTTTCCTTGTTAAATGCGACCTACACACTTGCATCAGCAGTGATTGCAAATACAATTAATACAATTCCGTCTATTATAAGCAGTTCACAAAATAAATTTATATCTGGTAGATTTCTTGACGATAATACTCGACTAATATACGATGTCATGGAACACACCGACCTGCATCATATCCCATGTATGTTACTTCTCATAGACTTTGGAGAAAACATAAGGATGCAAATTCGTGCGTTATGGTTAACGGGGCTACGTCTCCTTTCTTAAGTTTAGAATGATTATAAATGATAATTACAGAAACAAATTAGAAGAAATAGACATTTTGTTCAGACGATGGTCCTGTAAAACAATATCTTTACTTGGAAGGCATAATGTTCTCAAGTCCCTGAAATCAGTTATTTACTTCTTTACCAGACCCACCTGTTATTTTAACAATGTCCTACAGGGTAGGTGTTTCAATTTTCTATGGAATTGTAACCGGATAGGGTTAACAGACAACAATTAATGGCTGATGACTGCGGTGGACAAGTGCCCAATATCGCCAATTTTATCAAGTCCCTAAAGCTTGGTTATGTCGGTTTGTCCGTGGCAAACAAAGTTACAACTGGTATGACCTAGCAAATGAAATCTTGCCCAATATAACCTAGATATCTTGGAACTGATTATAATATTAGGCGGGAATGTATTTGGTACAATGACAATATACAAATAGGAGGAAGAAGTATTTTCTACATTGATTGGCCTAAAGCCGGAGTAGAATATATCACTGCTTTGACAGACACAAAAAGAAACTTCTACAGTTTAGAAAAATTCTCAAATACTTACAAATGTATATACTAACAGTATTTTGACATATCGGGGTGTTGTCATTGTGGTAAAACAATATCAGAGTGTTCTTGGTCTTACACCGAGACAGACTGATTCCCAAGACACTTGAACCAATTGCCAAAGGAGAAAAGGGTGGGAAACAGTTCTATGACATTTTAAAAAGATCTATTATTACTGAAACGAAGGAGCTGAAAAATGGGAAAACGAACTCCAAAACTCGTTTGATATTTCATGGCGGAAAGTTTCTCAAATTATTCCTTTTAAGAGTGGGACTGAAACGAAATTAAAGTGGTTCCAGTATGGTATACTAACTCGAACATTGACAACAAAACGTTTCTTATGCACCATTTCCTATATTACTGATAATTTATGTACCTTTTGTAGAGAGTCGATAGTACATTGGAAAAGGTTCTGTTTGTATATACTCTCCGCAAACAAAACTTTTTGATGCAGTGCTGGCCATGTTCAAATACCCCATCTAAAGGCAAAGGAACAACTAGAGGTTCCGCTTTGACCCTTGGGTTGCCGCTTCGGCATGAAGCCTATGCTGGTTGTTTTTTTAAGCAAAAACATACGTCTCCCCCAACCTCCCACCTTGCCTTGAGTGGGCACATTATCTAAGGGAAAGTGCTATAAAATGAATGTAGCCAATAAAAATATTAATTGCAAAGAGGCGATTTTCATTGTTGCAGTAGCCCAGTGAGTCAGGATTTATATAGCAATGAGTGACTTGCCGACACCTACAGCGTCCAACTAATGTGAAATACATGTAATTCTGAAGCATCAATTATTTCGAAACTGATCACAATATAGGAAAGATGCAAAACATACAAGAGGCACACCTATAATATACATGCTGTACTGTATAGAAGTTTCATGCATCTGCCTTCAGTAGTTTCCAAGCTATGGAGTGAACAAAAATGGGAGACATAATCAGAATGTTCACATGTCGAATGTTGTTTACAATATGACCGCCCGTCTCCACACGGTGATCAGCTGTAATGATGTAGTCAGCTGGAAAATGTAACACGCTAGTTCATTGGCTTAGTTGAAAAGATGCATTGTGGCTGCGCGCCAAGCATGTCAGAAGAGAAAATTGCTCATTTCGTTGTGTGTTGAATGTGCTTAGGCTAGAAACTGGGGTCATTGACTGGAAACCAACACCAGGAATCGCAGGAACCGCAGAATTCAACAATCAGATGTATGGTATGGGTCTTAGAATGGAGATGTGTCTTATGATTAGAGGATGTACCTGTGTCATTTTTGAGAAATCAATCATTGACCCAGTGGCGTCACCTTCATGCAGATATTGCTGAAATGCAATAGCAACCTACGTCTTGTCGAAAGGAATGTGTTTGGCAAATTTTGGAAGAACCCGATGAAGCAGTTGGAATTTATCGCTTGCGAAGAATTTGAACTGAAATTCATGAAGTGGAACGGACACGAAGAAGCGAAACTCAGTGGTGCCACCGTCAGACAGATGTTGCTGAAATGCAGTAGCAACCGGCGTCTTGTCGCAAGGAATGTGTATGCCGAATTTTGAGAGAATCCAACGAAGCGTATGGAAGTTATCGCTTGCAAAGAATTTGAACCGACATCCACGGACAGGAACGGACGGGCTTAGTTGAAAAGATGCATTGTGGCTGCGCGCCAAGCATTTGTATATGGGTGCAGTCAGAGGTTGTTTACAGACGGTTACAAACTCTGACGTTGGGAGAATGTCCGAGTACATGTGTGGTGAAATTCCGTCCAGTAGTTTCCAGATTTTTTGCATACAAGACTCTATCTACATGCACAAGTAGATGGACGGTCGGACACCAGATACTGAGGAATGCTCGCAGAAAACCTAATCAGATGTGGGGGCTATCCCATTGAAGCTTACATCCAAGTTTGGAAAAATTCAGTACAGCAGTTCTCCAGATATCTTGCAGACAACGTCTGTATATACATGTACAAGTATATGGGTGGACGGACAACAGACACGGGTGAACGCACGCACACACACCTAATCAAACCTAATCAGATGAGAAGGCTATCCCAATGAAGCTTCCATCCAAGTTTGGTGAACTTCTGTCCAGTAGTTCTCAAGATATCTTGCAAACAAGGCCTGTATATACATGTACAATTACATGTAGATGGACGGACGGATGGACACCGGACACGGATGAATACACGCACACACATCAAAACCTGATCAAATGAGGGAGCCATCCCAATGAAGCTTCCGTCCAAGTTTGGTGAAATTCCGTTCAGCAGTTCTCAATATATCTTGCAGACAAGGCCTGTATATACATGTACAAGTAGATGGACGGACGGACACCGGGCACGGATGAACGCACGCACACACACCAAAACTTAATCAAATGAGGGGGCCGTCCCATTGAAGTTTGGTGAAATTCCGTCAAGTAGTTCTTGAGATATCTTGCAGACAAGAAAAGGGAACGGACGGACAGACAGACGGACACCGGACACGGATGAACGCACGCACACACACCAAAACCTAATCAAATGGGGGGGGGGGGGGGGGCATCCCAATGAAGCTTCCATCCAAGTTTGGTGAAATTCCGTCCAGTAGTTCTCGAGATATCTTGCAGATAAGAAAAGGGGACGGGCGGACAGACAGACAGACGGACACCAGACACGTATGAATGCACGCATACACACCAAAACGCCATCCCAATGAAGCTGTCACCCAAGTTTGGTGAAATTCCGTCCAGTAGTTCTCGAGATATCTTGCAGACAAGAAACGGGGACGGACAGACAGACAGAGAGACATACAGGCGGACAACGGACACGGATGAATGCACGCACACACACCGAAATCTTATCCAATGAGGGGGTCATCCCAATGAAGCTTCCATCCAAGTTTGGTGAAATTCCGTTCAGTAGTTCTCGAGATATCTTGACAAGAAGACAAGAAAAGGGGACGGACGGACAGACAGACAGACAGCACAAACACTAGATGTCTCCCTCCAACATAGTTGGGGGAGACATAATTATTATATATACAATCTGTTAAACAGGAATTGGCCTTTCACTATTTTATTGAATGATTTATTGTTGGCACAAACTGCACATGAGGTGAAAGCCCACGTCTCATTACGATTACATGCAAAGAAGAGATGAGACACAAGGCAAGGATTAGGCAATTATTAGGGAAATAAAGCTTGCTTACATGAAATAACAATGAATGAACCAGGCACCCCCCCGCATGGGGAAAACACATGGGATACCTACCATGGATATCCTACCACTGGGTGAATGACTCAAATGAAGCTCGAGATAAGAGCTCAGAGTAAAAGTAAACCTTGCGGGAATCTACGTTAAACTACAGAAGAGACGAGTCATAACATCACCAGGATACAGTTAGCAGTCCCACGATGAACTAACGCCGTTGAGGAGTTACATAGGAGTTGTCTCCCTTGATGTGATAGAGACGTTTCAGACCAGAGTTGTCGCCCTTGATGTGTTTAGACTCGTACCCAGCTCCAATTCGCTATCGCTCTATGGAGACTAGTTACCGGCAGGCATTTTAAATCAGCACTGCACAGTGATTGGCCCATGGTATTCTCCACCCACAATGCCCCTCCATGCTTGTTTGGACGTCGGCAAAATGATACATCTTCAGAAAATTTATGACCTAGGCCTATCACAAAGTTAATTCACAAGATCATTATTGTTTAGCATCATCAGATAAACAAGACTAGTACGATCAGACAACATGAAGGCGAAAATACTGTATAATTGACGTAATTCGTTGTTTTCCGCGTTTCAATGGTTGATCTTCAATGCAGAATCTAGGTCAACTAAATTTATATAATGTCTGCTGCTTCAAACGAGTAGGCCTACAAGTACGTTCAGTTTTATTTTTTTAACAACAAAACTTGCATAATGTTAGCAACAAAAGTACATACCATAGGGCGTATGAACAGTACTATGTATTGAATGAAGAACAGAAATGCTGCAAATCCCCTGACCTGATCATGTACATGTCACGCTAAGAACCTTGGAATAGGTCATAAATTTTCCGAAGATGTACCGTCTTGCTGGACGTCGTGGTAGTCGTAGAAGCGAGGGCTTTATTTAGGAAACCTACCATAATCGCTCATCGCTCATCAAATCTTACAAAGGATCTATATAATACTTGGTGGATTGGTGGCCGTAGCGCTCAAGGCCCTTTATCGCACCATAGACGAGTACTGGTCACTTGATACACACGAACAACAACAACAACACATATTGACATTGGTCTATTTACCGGTCTAGATTTAGACCGGTAATTCAGCCAATCAGAGAATACAAAATGCCTGCCGCTAACTAGACCCCAACGGTGCGTGTGAGTTGAGGGCTAGGTACGAGTCTATGATGTGTTCAGCCATCACAGGTCAGATGACCACGTAGATCGGTGATTACAGTGACCCTGACACGGGAAATTTCAAACTCCGAACAGCGCATGTCAGCTCAACGACTATCGTCTGGCTACAACACTGCCCGCAGTCGAATGCTCTAGCACAGACCCGAAGACCAGGGAACACAGGTGGGTTTGTTACGATGGGACTAATCACGCACATATGCAGCTCCCTACCCAACTAGATTCATTGAGAACGGAATCTAACTTCTTTTTCGGTGTAAGCTATTTATTCAATACTTTTGGGATATATTTGGTTGATGAAACAAAGGCTTTTAGCGGAAAGAAGGAAGGTATATATTTGCGGAGTAATCTCAACGCTGAGAGCGTGTTAACGATATTTTCAATTGCGGGCAGTGCTTGTAGCCAGACGATAGTCGCTCAGCTGACATGCGCTGTTCGGAGTATGGGGAAATTTGACAAAATAACAGCTATACTCCAACCTCCCCACAGCGCATGCTCCATTTCGCAGGCGCCATTACCATAGACCCCCAGCGAGGTGGTTGGCTATACTCATGCGAGCTTTCTACTTCCTTTCACGCGCAGTGGTGAAGTATATTGAATGAGGGGGGCTGGGGGCTACCCAGGTCTAGATCTATGGGTATATCTTGATGTCATGAATAGGGTGAAGGAAGCTACATAAAATAAAAATTGAATAAAGCAGTATTTTTTTTATTGAGTATTTGTTGAAATGTACGTTCCGCTTGAAAGCATCAATCGCCATCAACTCTCAGGGTTTGAAATACCGGTTGGTCGTAACATTTTTGATGTCTGAAGTGGGACTCTTAACATTTTTGCTGTCGGAGAGGTCGGAGATTAAAATATATATCTTCAAACAAGAGATAAGTACCCAGCCCGGAAATTTATGAGATATCTTCCCATACCAGAGATTTCTAACCTGCATGCAGGGAGACGACCCGGGCCAGAGAATATGGATAATGACGAATTTTTTAAACCACCTGGTCCGAGACGAAGTATCAACTTTTCAATTCAAATATTCACCAGTTCCAAATCCATACAAATTATTAACAGTAGAGTTCCAATACGATTATATCAGTAGTGCTCAGTAGTAGCACACTGAATAAAATATACCTATATGCTTGACGGGAATAAACCCCCAGAGGGTTTGTTCTATTCAAATAATAAAAATATTAATAATATTAATAATAATAATATGGAATTATATAACCGCACCGCAGATATTTTATAATTGATTATAATTCAACCCGTGTTAGATATCCTCAGTGATGGGATTTCTCAAACTGGTGAATAATAAAGTGTACTCATGGTCGGTCCTGCTTACAGGATGTACAAACTGTCAGCTCAGTACAAGGTATTTTTTCAACTGTGACTTGAAAAAAAAAATAGAATCTATTGTTTAAGATAATAGGTAAGATAAGATAAACACACCTGGGGGATTATCTGGTGCTGTATCAACTGAAGATGATACAGCAAGTGAGTATCTATTTGCTTAGGCTTATCCACGCCCGTAAGGTTAACGGTACATCATAAATTTAGACCGGGCAATTGAGAAGAATGCATGTTATAATCCTACGATGACTGATGGAAGCCAACAGACGATCTGAGGAAATAGGTATCGGAGATGTACTCGAAAGATATTGTAACAGAATCTATTTCCAGAATTGAGCTATCCCGTAAAATGGCCCCGCCTCGGGTGACCGATCCCGCAGACGCATTTGTCACGACAGACTAGTTTTTGTCCCCCGCCGCAACGCGGCCGTGGGACTTTAAAATGGTTCTTGCTTCTATGTGTCCGTGCATGTCCGTGGATGTCCGTGCATGTCTGTTCAAATGATTACTTCCTAACGCTTTGTTCGATTCTTCCGAAATTCGGCATATGCATTCCTTGCGACAAGACGCCAGTAGGTATCGCATTTCAGCAACATCTGCCGGAAGGTGGCGCCACTGGGTCAAAATGGATCTTGCTTCTATGTGTCCGAGCATGTCCGTGCATGTCTGTTCGAATGATTACTTCCTAACGCTTTGTTGGATTCTTCCGAAATTCGGCATACACATTCCTTGCGACAAGACGCCAGTCGGTATCGCATTTCAGCAACATCTGCCTGAAGGTGGCGCCACTGGGTCAAAATGGATCTTGCTTCTTTGTGTCTGTGGATGTCAGTTACAAGCGATAACTTCCAAAACCTTTCTTGAATTCTTCCGAAATTCGGCATACGCATTCCTTGTGAGAAGACGCAGTTGCGTACTGGATTTCAGTAACATTTGCCTGAAGGTGGCGCCACTGAGTTTCGCTTCTTCGTGTCCGTTCCAGTTAAAATGGGTCTTGCTCTCTTTGTGTCTGTGGATGTGTGTTCAAATTCTTCACAGGAGATAACTTCCAAAAGCTTTGTCGGATTCTTTCGAAATTTAGCATATACACTCCTTGTGACCAGCCATGGGTTGGTATTGCGTTTCAGCAAGATCCACCTGAAGGTGGCGCCACTGGGTCTTGTTCCAATCTTCTGTGCATGTCCGTGGTCTCCATTCAAATTCTTCACAAGCGATAACTTCTAATAATTAGTCATCCCTAAATTCGTTTGTCATTTTTTCTTCTCCCTAAATGCGTTTGTCATTTTTTCTTCTACTTCTCGCTGTTAGTTTTGAATATCATGTCGCTTTAAATGAAGGACACAATTTTCTTAAATTTGCTGTCCAGTCCTTCTATTCCCCATCATATGATTTACATTAAAGCTTTTGCAGGAACCATATTTTATTTCAGAAGTATGATATGAAATAACTGGCGGGGAAATCCCCGCAGTACCGAATCCCTGGTTTTTAAATTTCGTGTCATCTTAAATGAAGGACAACATTTCCTTCAATTTTAACTACATGTACCCTAAAGCTTTTGCACAAACCATATTTTATTTCAGATGTATAACATGAAATACAGAACCAGTATTGTCGTTGCCATGTACGTCCGTCCGTACGTCCGTCCGTCCGTTACCGCATTTTAGGCAAAACCGCTTGAGACACAACCACGAAATTTTCAAAAAATGTTTATCTACTGCTAAGTCAGACGCCTATCGAACGTGGCCCCCCTCGGCCCATATTTTACAGAGTTCTGCCCCTTTACAGATATATGAATTTCTGTTTCTGTCCTATATGCTTGAATGTAACCAGCTATATCTGCAGAACTGTGTTTGGTATAGCTACTATATTTTGGAAACTTATTTATATTCTTGTATTCTACAAGCCAACAAAGGATTAGTTGCCTCGGCTTATGGAGTTATGCCCCGTTTGAATGTAATAATCTTCGATTTTGTTATCTGTAGTTGAATGTACAAGTTATATTTGCAGATCCGTTTTCGGTACATCTTATCGTCTCGGTTCTTATTTCACAGAGTGCTGAGTCAGACACCTATCGAAAGTGGCTCCCCTCGGCGTATATTTTACAGAGTTATGCCCCTTTACTGATATGTTAATTTCTATTTCTGTCCTATATGCCTGAATGTAACCAACTATATCTGCAGAATTGTGTTCGGTATAGCTACTATATTTTGGAAACTTATTTATATTGTTGTATTCTACAAGTCAACAAAGGATTACTCGCCTCGGCTTATGGAGTTATGCCCCTTTTGGATATAATAATCTCCGATTTTGTTATCTGTAGTTGAATGTACAAGTTATATCTGCAGATCCATGTTCGGTACAGCTTATTCGTCTCGGTTCTTATTTTACAGAGTGCTAAGCCAGACGCCTATCGAAAGTGGCTCCCCTCGACCCATATTTTACAGAGTTATGCCCCTTTACAGATATACAATTTTTCTGTTTCTGTCCTATATGCCTGAATGTAACTAACTACCGGTATATCTTGATCATCCCACATAGAAATCCCCGCAGTACCGAATCCCTAGTTTTTTTAATTTCGTGTCATCTTAAATGAAGGACAACATTTCCTTCAATTTTAACTACATGTACCCTAAAGCTTTTGCACAAGCCATATTTTATTTCAGATGTATAACATGAAATACAGAACCAGTATTGTCGTTGCCATGTACGTCCGTCCGTACGTCCGTACGTCCGTCCGTCCGTTACCGCATTTTAGGCAAAACCGCTTGAGACACAACCACGAAATTTTCAAAACTTATTTATCTAGTGCTAAGTCAGACGCCTATCGAACGTGGCCCCCCTCGGCCCATATTTTACAGAGTTATGCCCCTTTACTGATATGTTAATTTCTATTTCTGTCCTATATGCCTGAATGTAACCAACTATATCTGCAGAATTGTGTTCGGTATAGCTACTATATTTTGGAAACTTATTTATATTGTTGTATTCTACAAGTCAACAAAGGATTACTCGCCTCGGCTTATGGAGTTATGCCCCTTTTGGATGTAATAATCTCCGATTTTGTTATCTGTAGTTGAATGTACAAGTTATATCTGCAGATCCATGTTCGGTACAGCTTATTCGTCTCGGTTCTTATTTTACAGGGTGCTAAGCCAGACGCCTATCGAAAGTGGCTCCCCTCGACCCATATTTTACAGAGTTATGCCCCTTTACAGATATACAATTTTTCTGTTTCTGACCAATATGCCTGAATGTAACCAACTACCGGTATACAACTACATAGAACTATCTCTTCCCCAATTCACACTACACATGGGTCTCAGTTACTTGGGGAAAGCCGAGGGGTTTTGATTAGATCAATCTCATGTTTTTTTTCTTTTGAATTTCGTGTCATCTTAAATGAAGGACAACATTTCCTTCAATTTTGCTATCAAATAATTGTATCTCACATCATATGATTTACCCTAAAGCTTCTGCAGGAACCATTTGTGTCCACATGTGTAACTTACTATATTAACTGAGTTCCTAAAGTTTGGGTGCACACTGTGCATATGATCAATTTCAGAGTTAGATACAGGATCTCACAGCGTCCTTAAAAAGGACACAACTATAAAATCAAATGACCATTTTTCCATAAAATCAAATGACATTATTTTAGAAAACTCATAGATTAAAGTAAATATCAGGGGCAAAAGGCACAGTAGTTTGTGTAAAACACTCAAAGAACACAAACTGACAATGTTTTGGCATGTTCAACACAATTTGAGTGATATTAGCCATTTTGCAAAATTACAGTTTTTTTCAAATAACGACAAAGCTATTTTCAAACAAGGACTTTGGCGAAAATCCTGCATCTACATGTAACCCTAAATTTCCTGAATTGAATTGAATTCCACCCTGTGGTTTTTCGGACTGACAGATGATGGCATGCAGTTGTCAGTGTGGTTGTTTCATGTACATGGAGTTTTCTATGGCTTTCATGTCAGCACACCTACCACTACCCTCAAGAAGAGCATGTCCCCATCCCCAGGGCGCCGAGTCGCACCCTCTATCTCCCAAACGACATGTGGCCCTCGCCCGACCCTCATATATTGTGTTTGAGCAGGTATATCTCCAATATATCTTGGCAGAAGCTGAAATTTGTGTGTTGTCTGCAATATTGGGATAATTGCAACCCCAAAAGGTTTCAATTTATCAGGCACAGACCCATGTCTTTGTATTTGGTAAATATGTCCCTTGTCTATAGATCTTGCTTGGAATTGTTTTTCGTGCCAATCCGCTTCTGGGTGGCGCCACCTCGGGTCAAGTTAAAAGTGCATCTCCAAACAATAATTTTTGAAAACCTTAAGGATTCTTTCCAAATTTGGTGTGGTGGTACCTTGCCTAAGATCTGGCTTGAGAACGTTTTTCATGTTGATAGGGGGACCACCTGAAAGCTAAGTTAATTGTTTCCAGACAATAACTTTTGAAAACCTGAACCGATTCATTCCAAATTTGGTATGTAGGTACCTCGCCTCAATTTCTCGTTTGGCATTGTTTTTCATGCCGATCCACATATAGGTGGTGCCACCAGGGGGCAAATTTAAAATTATGTTTCCGGACAATAACTTTTTAATAACTTTAATAACATTTTCTATTTCCAATGTCAAGGGATCTTGCCTCAAGATCTCGGTTGGGATTATTTTTTATGCCTATGTGCCTACACATGGCGCTAGCTGAGGGCCAAGGTAAAATTGCATTTCCGGACAGTAACTGTTGGACCTTAACGGATTCTTTTAAATTTGGGTACCTACCCTCAAGGCATCTTATGGGGCCATGTTAATGATTTTTTTACGTTTTTACTTTCTTCGCAGATAATGAATGTTTCCTTTACTAAAGATGCAAAAGGCATGCCTCCAATCGTATTCGATCGACTGTATTTAGTTTCTTCAATATTTGGCATATGCATTCCTTGTGACAAGATGTTGATTGGTATTGCGTTTCAGAAAGATCTGCCTGTAGGTGGCGCCACTAGGGTTCTTTCCGTTCTTTTGTGCTGCAAGCAATAACTTTGAAACGCTTTGAACTGTTGCTCGAAATTTGGTTTCCGGGCAATAATTTGAGAACTGCTCATCAAATTCTTCCCAAATTAGGCATGCATATACATTGTACCTTGCCATGAGATGTTGCTTGGGATTGCGTTATCCACTTCTGCTCAGAAAGTGACACCACCTGATGACAAAATCTGAAATTTGTTTTTGGCCAATAACTAGAGAACTGCATGCTCATTGGATTCTTCTCAAATTTAGCATGCATGTATCATGCCAGGAGATGTTGCATGGGATTGCCTTTCACTCACTTGCACTTACAGGTGGCGCCACCTGGTGGCGAAATACCAGATTTGTTTCCGGCTCGTCAGATTCTTCTTAAATCTGGTATGAATATATCATGACATATGATGTCGCTTGGGATTGTGTTTCGCCCATTTGTGCTTACAGGTAGCACCACCTCGTGTCAAATCTTTCGCTCGTCAGATTTTTCTCCAATTTGGTATGCAGATACCATGCCATTATATGTCGCTTGGGATTGTATTTCACCTGCTTCTGCATACTGGTGGCGACACCTGGTGAAAAAATACCTTTCTGGCAATAATTTGACAACTGCTCATCGGATGCCATAAGATGTCACTTGTGATTGTGTTTCGCACACTTGTGCATACAAATCTAAATTTGGTTTCCGGGCAATAACCCCTTTTCAGATTCTTCTCAAAGTTCGTATGCTGATACACCATGTCATGAGATGATCCTTGGGATTGCATTTCGCCCACTTGCACATACAGGTGGCGACATCTGGTGGCAAATTTAAAATTTGGTTTCCAGACAACAGGTTTAGGATGTATTCAGCTTCTCGTCAAATTTGATTTGCAGATAATATGCCTTGAGATGTCACTTGGGGTCGCTTCTCGGTTACATAATTTCCATACTTCACTGCATGGAAATTATATTACAGAAGCAAAAAAACGTTCAGCCAACCATTCTGAGTTGATTTCAAAACTTGGGAAGGCAGAAAGACCCTTCCGCATCCAACGCCTATGAAGTAGCAGTTGTCTAAAAAATATTGCTGCCATTTCGGCGGGGGACTTAGCATCCTCTGGCTGCTTGTTATGACTGGAGGGAGGACTACTAGAAGCAAAGAAGAAATTATTCAAACGGAGACTAGAAGAGAGAAGATCCCACTTCTCAACACCAGCAGCTCAATTAGCGATGATGATTCCGATTGCAGTTAAACTACGCAACATAGCGACCTAGAGGAACATTATCTTGCCAGTCACGCGCTCAACTGCCATCGTTCACCGGGACAGAGAAATAGGAATTATGACTCAACAGATTCAAATAGAAGCGTCTAGTCCGTCATTCAATATTTCTGCGTGCATAATCCGAAGACCTAATTCATGTATTAAGCGAACTTACGAAACGTAACGCCATAGATCTTGCACGCTATGCTCGTAGTTTGCTATCAGTATGCGATATGTCTCGCCAGATTAGAGAAACTTTCAGTGGAGGCGCTATATAGTATAGCCCGTTTTTTTGCAATAGTGCTTGGATTAAAAATAACATTGATTAGAATCGTCACATTTAACACAGGATCTAATAAATGCTACTGGGTGAGATACGTATACGCCACATAAAGGTAGCACTGGAATATATTACTGTCCAGAAAGGACAGTTTACGATGTCGAAATTGTTATCATCTCTTTTGTCGTAAGGTCGACGAGAGAGAAGGCCCGCCTCAGTTAGGGCTATTTGTAGTTTCCTTCCAATCTGGTGAAGATGAATATATACCCTTCACTACGTCATTTATATAGCTGTTATCCACAGCTAGAAGATCGTCTGTGTAACGTTTGGTGAATAAAAAGATCGGTTTTTGAAAGAGTCTGCATATAGTCGTATTCATAATAGAACGGAGATTTGGTTTAATGCCATACTCAAGGTTATTTTACTCATATGGTGACAACCAGTTTGAATCGAGGAGGAAGTCAGAGTATCTAGAGAGAACCACCACCCACCGGCAAGTAACTGGCAAACTTTCACACATATTCACAGCGTATTCATAAGAGAACAGATATAGGTCAGAAAGGGTGCACAATTAGTACCCATTAATGCACAAATAGTACCCTCTATGCTGTTGATATACGGTGTTGCCAAATTTTACATAGATATTATTAATGAGAAATTCAAGCAACTGTTTTAACCAAGAAACATCCCATGAATGATATCTCTTGTATGTAGCAGAGCTAAAGAATGTTTTATGGCTTCTGAAATTGATATATCGGCGATCAGTTCTCTTGAACACCGATATTATAACAAAAACTAGGACGGTCAATCAGGTCCTGATGAGGGTTTTCATAGTATAGAGAGTCGAAAATCCGATATGGATACATGTCTGTACGGTATGTGTTCTTTCACATGTTTCATTATCCACATACATTCAACGCCGGAGATTTAGAAATAACGCAATACCTTTTCCAAAATGCTTTTATCTCCTCGTCATCAGGGCTGAAAGAAGCTTGGTGGTGCGACTACGAAAACCGACCATGAATTCTATTGTGATTTATTCAGCTTGAGGAGCCCGGTACGCTATGAGTGGTTGAAAGACAAATACCTCTTTCATTGAGAAACATTTTTTGGTTATTAAATAAATTTTCCAGAATGGCTGTAGTTTGAGATTAAGTAGACGCATTCGATAATAGTATGCGTATAATCAATTCCTTAACCAGCACCTGAGAATAGTAATATTTACATATGGATATTATTTTGTTTTGACCTTTGTCTATTATGACGAATTCAGTCTGATTTGCTAGAACTTTTTGCGAACTTAAGATTCTCAGTACTTCTCTTTCTTGAGGAAGGGCACTTCTGTCAATATGGTGGATTGTTTCAACGACCTTGTTCTTGGTGAGGTCCAACCAATCAGCGAGTACAGTAGGTTAAACTTTTCCTCGCTTTGTTCACTCAGTAACATACTCTTCCACTCAGAATTATCTTCCGATCGACCTACCGGTTTATTCTTAGGTTTTCGTCACTCACAATATGTTTGCATGCTATATATAAAGGTTCGACGATTCACAATCACAACTACAGCCTCTAAACGTGTATGCGTTCCAGTCAAACTCCTCGACAGTATTAGAATAATTAAATATTTTGATGGCTATAGATTTAGTATACTTATATGAAATGAAAGTTCTGTGAACTTGGAAGAGTCCTTCATGCAAGTAATTGAGTTTCAAAAAAAGTCGGACTTGAGATGTTTCGGTTAGGTTCACTGGGCGATACACGCGAAAATACGCTATATCTTCATGAACGTGTAATTGTGGGTGATATTATATTTCCTGAAGACACAGCTCGTTGTATATCTCTGGTTCTTAGATTTAAACACTCAGAGATAACGCACACAGAACTGTACGTAAGCTATGTTTAAGCTATTGGTTAAACCCACTAATTTTATCGTGAATTAACACACTTTTAAACTTTCTCCAACCTTGGCTGCGATGTTTCCGTCAGTGGATTTAAATAGCTGGGTTATATTGGATATATTCGAATGGCGGTTTGTAACATTGCCGAACCCTTTGACATTTTCATTGAAACCATACGGATCCAAGCTCGAGCATCCAGAACAGTGCCCACTCTCAGATTATTCTCTCAAATCCAAAGGAGGAATCCTTGGTAGATGGGTAGACGATATCTATGATCAGAATACTAAAGTTGTCCCATCCATGTTTGGAGCCAGAACAATGGTTATTTATAAGCAATTGCTTCTTCCTCACGGATTTCCTGTGTCCATTCACCCTCAGACGGTGTCTTTGCGTTGTCTTGCCAACATACTATTGACCGCACTTCTCACGATAAGCTAAATAAAAACAGGTTGTAGTACAACTGACCTCAGGCTGCACGTAATCTCTGCCAAAGACCAGAATTTTCTCGATTTTTTTTCCGCCTTCGTTGCAACGATTAATGGAAAGCCGCTGGTACCAGTGGCAAGTATGGTATTTGTTCTATACACCTACAAATTTTATTTCGATTTACTGCTCGATAACATGCCTCGCCGGGGGACTATTTGCGGGGCCTAGGCACTGCTTTCAGCAGGCAGAGAAAACAGCAAAATGAGGACCTCATGTGTAGAGGCGCGCACAGCTTGAAAATTTTACGGATATTGTTCGACAAGAAGTTTGTCACCTTGTAGCACTTGAAATAAACTACCTTTTGTCGAAAGCTGAAAGTCTAAATTCAATTAGGGAATCAGCGAGGTACAATTTTATTAATACTACCGAACGTGTAAATCATTTAGGAGTCTGATGCCAACTAAGATCAGCGTACGAATTTACAGTTACCAGTTAACGTGAAACTAAATGAAGATGACTTTCATTTCAAGCAGGAGATGTTTTTATGTCTAGTTATCCAAACCAGTTTCGGGTAATTACGATTCTCCTGAATTGGAACACAGGTTTCGACGGATAGAAACCCTGATCTGGATTTGCTTTTAGCTACATAACAGAGGAATGAAGAGAAGATTACGCTGCCAAACTGAAACGGTTATATGGCAAGGCGTATGCTAACAGGGATCACACCACCAGACGTGAACAGTTACTTAGAAGATTCTCAGATGGACATAGATGAGGGGGTGTACGAAGTTGTTAATATCGCGACAACCGTAGAAGTGGTGTTAGTTCGAAGAATCCCACCCGCTCTGTGAAGTATGGGATTGACGTACACGAAATTATGGACGATGTCGGAGTACATTTAGATGCAGGGGCCAAACAAACATCGCCTGTTGAATTCGGAAACCCAAATGCCAAGAATGGTGAAAACAACAAGTTTACTGCTGCTAGTAAAGAGGAAATGACCAGTCAGGTTAAAGGCTTACGAGAGGAATTCAAGAAAATGATGAGGTCCCTGACATAATGAATGAAGAAAACCTATAGCAAGGAGCACGCAGTACTTTTCACCAGAGCAATTTTTTTCAACTGACTAACTTTAGTGTGAATCAAGGGAATGATTCAGAATCACCCAGATAAGAATTCACGGGTCGTTATCCATGTGGCCCCGAAGTCATTCGGCCAGAGATTGCCAGAGAATATTTTTATCCCAGAAGACAGACGAATCCAAGGGTCCAGAATTGCATTTCTCAGTCTGGATACTCTAGCTTTGGAAGAAAAACGGAGCCACGGGCAGATAATATCGGTGTGATCCAGGTGACATACTATAAGGGACCAGCACAGTAGGCTGGAGAACGGTCCCTCGTCTCCATAGCCAAGGTGATATCTTTATCGAAATAACCCCAAAAAATTTTTTATCCCAAAAATCGTTCAGAATCATTCAGACAGGAAATTCTGAAATATTATGGCGTATATATCCAAGAAACCTTGAATGACGTAGACGTTGGCTACCCCGTGGATACAGGTGCCACACGGACTCTCGTTTCGGATAGAATATTCTCCGGGCTCCAACTCCATGAATAAAGAAAGGCAAGAAAAGGCGTCATATCCTGAGCATATGGAAGAACCCTAGAATACATGGATAAAGGGAATTTTGAAATTTCCTTAGAACCTCTGAACGGGAATTGGTCATCGCAAGTGTAGAAGTCGTTAAAATACTGAACAGTGATATTTGTTTGATATTTTTGAAAGATCATGATTAAACGCAACATAACAAGGGTGGTGGAAAACGATGCCGGCATACTGACAAGAAGTCATTTGACCCCACCGACAAATATACTGATTGCATATTTCTATAAACATCACAGGATCCAAAACTGATCACTGTGAGGGTTTGTATCTCAGCCACGCTTTTTGCATGCCATACATCTTGCATGGCATGACCACACAGGGCCTAGCACCGATTCGATCCGTTTTAGGTACAAATATTCAAGTGTGATGATTTAAATAGCCCTATCAATTCTTCTGATGAAAACTACGAACTATAGGAGAGACGGTTCAAATGAGGGAGTATTAATAGAATGCAAGTTCTTTTTCAAAACACGTATTTGCGAGACCCATCACCGACCAAGCGCTTCATTCTCCACCATGTTTACCAGTCATAAATAAATAACTACAATCACAATGATTTATACAGAGGACAATCCTAACGTCCACCAATAGAATCTGACCATATAAAGGCTACAATTAAACACATAATAACAAGGGTGGTGGAAAACAAAACCGGTGTAGTGACAAGTAGTCATATGGGTCATAAGGAAGCGAATATACTGACTACATATTTCTACAAACATCACAAGAACCAAAACCGATCCATGTTACGATTTGTATCTCAGCCACGCGTTTATTGTAGCTGTCCATGTTGACATCTTGAACAGTGCGACCACACGCTCGAGCGACATTAGAGATAAACATTTAAGAGCGATGATGTGAAAAGCCTGACGTAGACTATGGCCACGATAGATTTGTCAGAAAGAATGTGTTATGGTAACCCGAGAATAACTCCCTCGGACATTCGGCTGTGTATATCTATTGTCCTGACCGAGACAGCTGTCCTATTTTGGTACGTTCTATTTTTAGCCCACCATCACCAGATGGTGGGCTGTTCAAATCAGTTTTCGCCCGTGGTCCGTCGTCCGTCCGTCGTCAGTCCGTCCGTCCGTAAACAATTCTTGTTATCGCGCTTTCTCAGGAACTGCTGCATGGATCTTTCTCAAATTTCGTACACAGGTTCCCCTTGGGGTCTAGTTGTGCAAGATACCTTTTCTGGTGGTCCGGTTCGAAAATCCAATATGGCCACCAGGCAGTCATCTTGGATTTCCCCATGAAACCTTGTTATCGCGATTTCTAAGGAACTACTGCATGGATCTCTCTCAAATTTGGAACACAGGTTCCCCTTGGGGTCTAGTTGTGCAAGATACCTTTCCTGGTCTGATTCGAAAATCCAATATGGCCACCAGGCAGCCATCTTGGATTTCCCCATGAAACATTGTTATCGTCACTTCTCAGGAAGTACTGCATGGATCTTTCTCAAATTTGGTACACAGGTTCCCCTTGTAGTCTAGTTGTGCAAGATACATTTTTTGGTCCGATTTGAAAATCCAATATGTCCACCAGGCAGCCATCTTGGATTTCCCCATGAAACTTTATCGCGATTTCTCAGGAACTACTACATGGATTTTTGTCAAATTTGGTACACAGGTTCCCCTTGTCTTCTAGTTGAGCAGGATACCTTTTTTGGTCTGATTCGAAAATCCAATATGTCCACCAGGCAGCCATCTTGGATTTCCCCATGAAACTTTGTTACCGTCATTTCTCAGGAAGTACTGCATGGATCTTTCTCAAATTTGGTGCACAGGTTCCCATTAGGGTCTAGTTGTGCAAGATACATTTATCGGTCCGAATCGAAAATCCAATATGGCAACCAGGAGGCCATCTTGGATTTCCCCGTGAAACCTTGTTATCGCGATTTCTCAGGAACTACTTCATGGATCTTTCTCAAATTTGGTACACAGGTTCCCCTTGGGGTCTAGTTGTGCAAGATAACTTTTCTGGTTCAATTCGGAAATCCGATATGGCCACAACGCAGCCATCCATGAAACCTTGTTATCGCGATTTCTCAGAAACTACTGCATGGATCTTTCTCAAATTTAGTATACAGGTTCCCCTTGGAGTCTAGTTGTGCAAGATACCTTTTCTGGTCCGATTCGAAAATCCAATATGGCCACCAGGCAGTCATCTTGGATTTCCCCATGGAACTTTATCGTCATTTCTCAGGAAGTACTGCATGGATCATTATCAAATTTGGTACACAGGTTCCCCTTAGGGTCTAGTTGTGCAGAATCGAAAATCCAGTATGGCCACAAAGCGACCATCTTGGATTTCCCCATGAAATCTTGTTATCGCGATTTCTCAGGAACTACTTCATGGATCTTTCTCAAATTTGGTACACAGGTTTCCCTTGGGGTCTAGTTGTGCAAGATACCTTTTCTGGTCCGATTCGAAAATCCAATATGGCCACCAGGCAGCCATCTTGGATTTCCCCATGAAACTTTGTTATCGTCATTTCTCAGGAAATACTGCATGGATCTTTCTCAAATTTGGTACACAGGTTCCCCTTGGGGTCTAGTTGTGCAGGATAACTTTTCTGGCCCGATTCAGTAATCCAATATGGCCACAAGGCAGCCATCTTGGATTTCCCCATGAAACCTTGTTATCACGATTTCTCAGTAACTACTTCATGGATCTTTCTCAGATTTGGTACACAGGTTTCCCTTGGGGTCCAGCCATGCAAGATACCTTTTCTGGTCCGATTCGAAGATCCAATATGGCCACCAGGCAGCCATCTTGGATTTCCCCCTGAAACTTTATCGCGATTTCTCAGGAACTACTGCATGGATTTTTGTCAAATTTGGTACACAGGTTCCCCTTGTCTTCTAGTTGAGCAGGATACCTTTTTTGGTCTGATTCGAAAATCCAATATGGCCACCAGGCGGCCAACTTGGATTTTCCCATGCAACTTTGTTATCGTGATTTCTCAGGAAGTGCTGCATGGATCTTCCTCAAATTTGGTACACAGGTTCCCCATGTGGTCCAGTTGTGCAAGATTCCTTTTTTGGTCCGATTCGAAAATCCAATATGGCTGCCAGGTGGCCATCTTGAATTTCCCCTTGAAATATTGTTATCGTGAATTCTCAGGAAATATTTCATGGATCTTTCTGAAATTTGGTACATAGGTTCCACATGGGGCCTAGTTGTGCAAGATACCTTTTTCGGTCCGATTCGAAAATCCAAGTTACGCTTCAAATTAATACGGTATTCCCGAGTTGTGACGTTGCATCACAAGAGTCGGCGGATCAAACGGTGGGGCATATTCTATATATTGACCATAGAGAATGTCCATACCTTCACCTTCCATATCAAGGAGTTCAAATAATTCAGAATTAAAATGTATTTCTTCAAATTTTAAATCAGTTTTCTTTAGTCCATGCAGTTGCAAGTGAACTGCCCCACCCTTTCGTCTGCCAGCGGGTCGGCTACACGAAGGACGTCACTCTTGTGACACAACGTCACAACTCGACAACAGTAGGCTAGTGCATGTTTCGATCCAAGGGAGATAACCAGGATTCAGACACTTTCGAAGTTTCAACATTACTGTGCGGATCCTTTCAGTATTAAGTATTGTACCATCTTACTATTTTCGAGCATGATATCTTAAAAGAGATATCTCAAACTAGCCCAGTAAACAAAACAGAATTAGCATTCGTTCCTAATAATAAAATCTTAAGTATGTTTCATAGCTCATGGCGAAGTGTCAAAGAGATTTGTCTTCGCTTCCAGTAACCAATGATGACACGTGCAAAAAAATAAATAAAATAAAAATACTACAAAACGAAGACGAAGGATCCTGCGTACATGTACATTCACTTTCAGACTAACTTTGCTCATTTCTCTTGTACTATAACAACCGACATAAGTACAGTTTCTAGAAATCTTGAAACTCCTGAAACTTAGAAAGATTATATCTTGGTGTTTTCCAGTGTCCCTTTTTCGAACTTTTTCGCTCAGATTCGAAATTCTGTCAACAAAATTACAAATCAATCGTTTGTTCTTAATAACAATGAACAAAAAGATCCTCTTGTCATTAGCTTACAATTATCGGACAATGATGGGCGCCAAGATCCTTCAGGATCTCTCGTTGAATAACAGCTTTCTCCGACAGCAATGTTCTGTAGGCCAGTCATGAAGAATTACTTGTTTCGGCCCAAGTTCCATTTTTTTGCCGATTCTCAAATAATAATAACGATTAATTATTCTTCAATGTATCTTACATTAATTCTCAATCCTCAGTTAGTTAATTAATGTGCGAATATGTGAAATCATACAGAATAGAATGGTATTCCTGTTTCCAAATTAACTTCGATTAACGAGATACGTAATTGCAATGTAGCAAATCGATGTTGACGTAGAATATCTGTCCCTAATACGTATTCTATACACGCCTGGTTGCTAAGTTTGACGTAGATACCAAAATCAGAGACCGAGAACACATCGATACACCTACCGGTACTCCGAGCGCTGATCCCATATTTTCACTCGTCCATTGGCGCTCTCGACTTCCCAACTGATTTTATTGACAAATTTTTCTGCATTTGCTTCCTTTGTTTGGAAGCGTTTTCCAGGAACGCAGAAGATTCTGTCTGAAAGCCACACACTCCTCATAATCCTATCAAGGGCATAATACTCCTTCATTTTTTACTCCAAATTCACTCCTTCGTTTACCCATTGAAACCAGATATTTCTTTTGTCTGGCCTGAACGCGTATTCTTGTGACAACACTCTCACTTCGATCTGTTAAATGGTACATTACGAGAATTCATAAGTGCACTTCATTCAGAAGTCCATAGCGAGAATTATATCTTCGTATATATATATATATATATGTAGGGAGAAGTTCAAAGCAATAGACTTTTCCTCGTTTACATCTGGGGAGTATTGCTGATCCATGAAAATAACCCCAGTCATGAGTGTGTTACAATAATGGTCGAGTTGTCGCAGAAAATGCAGCAATGTGTATACACAGTTATATATCTATATTTTCTTGATAAAGCACAAATAGTAGTGCGAGATGGGTCAGTCCCATGCGAGACTCGAACCTGCACCCTCAGAGTTTGACATCAAATCGCCAGCAGTAAATGCAAGCTGTGCCATTATTCAGTCTATCAGAGGGGTAGCAAATGTGCATAATCTAGAACTCTGAACTTCCTCTCTTGTGGAAGCTGAGGTGGCTGAGTTGTCTAGGGCGCCTGCATTTACTGCTGGCGATTTGGTGCCAAACTCTGAGGGCGCGGGTTCGAGTCTCGCGTGGGACTGACCCATCCAGCACTAGTATTTGTGCTTTATCAAGAAAGTGACATCCTAAAAATAATTGGATATAAATGTAACCTACATTCTAAATGTCATTACTATATATATTGTATATGTATACGCCATATGCAGGTCCCTCTGGTATATTACTGTCCACATAGGGATAGTTTACGATGTCGCAATTGTAATCATCTCTTTTGTCGTAAAGTCGACGAGAGAGAAGGCCCGCTTCATTTTTATAGAGATATAGGTCTAAATAAGATGTGCCACTAGGGCTATCTGTAGTTTCCTCCAAACCCAGCGAAGGGGGATATATATCCTTCATTGTGTCATTTATATAGCGATTGTCCACAGCAAGAATATCGTCTAAATGCGTTTGATGAATGAGAAGGAACGGGCGTCTCTAATGGACGACGGCTGGATTATGAATGACGGACTAGACGCTTGTAATTTGAAATAATCTGTTTTGGACAGCATCTGCATATATAGTCGTATTCATAAGAGAACATATATAGGTCAGTCAAAAGGGGTGCACAATTAGTATCAATTGGAATACCTTTATGCTGTTGATGTATTGTATTGCCAAATTTTAATTGATATTATTGATGAGAAATTCGAACAACTCTATAAACAAAGAAACATCCCATGAATTCCCTTGTTTGTAGTAGAGCCAAAGAATGCTTTATGGCTAAGACGGCTAAGACGGCCAATAGGGCCCTGATGAGAGATTGTGTTATAGAAAGTCGAGAAATCCCATGTGAATACATGTCTGTACGGTATGTGACCTTTGACACCAAGTTCTTGCGTAAAATATTTTTAATTTTTCAATATGCACATGCATTCAATGCCAGAGTTCTTAGAAATAGTGGCGCAGTACCTTTCCAAAAATGCTTTTAGCTCATGAAGGGCCCTCGTCAACAGGGTTGAAAGAAGCTTGCTGGTGCAGCTTCTAGAACCATCTATGAATCTAGGTTTGTATGTTGATTTATGCATTCTGGGAGTCTAGTACACTTTCGGTATATCGTTATGAGTAGCTGGAAGACAAATACCTCTTTCCCTGAGAAAGTTTTTTGGTTGTTAAATAAATCTTCCACAGTAAATGCTGTTTGGGAGTAAGTAGACGTATTCGGTGATGATCTGCTTATACTCAATTCCTTAACCAGCACATGGTAATAGTAATAGTTACATATGAATATTTTATTATTTGGAGCTTGTTCTGCTGGGACTATGACGAATTTACTCTGGAGATTTGCAAGAACTTCATGCGAACTGAGCACTTTTTTCTGCTTGGGGAAAGGTACTACTGTCAATATGGCGGATTGATTCAACGACCTTTTTCTTGGTGAAGTCCAGCCAGTCAGCGAATACTGTAGGTTCAACTTTTTCTTGCTTAACATACTGTTCCAGTGCAGCATTGACAACTCATTGACAGCATTAGAGTAATTTAATATTTTGGTGGCCAATAATATGAAATGCAGGAGGCTCCGTGAACTTAAAACAGTTTGGTACAGCGCTGGATCATTCAGGATTTGTGGTAAATTAATAATGTCCAGTTCTTTATCCAAGTATTTGAGTTTCAAGAAAAGTCGGTCTTTGGGTGTTTCGATTATGTTCACTGGGCGATACAAAGGAAAATACGGTATATCTCAACAGTGATTGTGTGTGGTATAATATTTCTTGGCGACACAGATCGTTGTATATCTCCGCCAATATGATTTAAAACTTGTAAAGCATACAAGACTGTACGCAAGCTATGTATACTGTTGGGTTACGTAAACCCACTTAATAATTTAAGGTCATATGATCGTGAATCAACGCACTATTAAACTTTCTTCAACCATGGTTGCGATGTTTCCGTTGGTGGGTCTTAAGTAGCTGGGTAATATTGGAGATATTTGAATGGCAGTTTGTAACATTGCCGATCCCTTTGACATTATCATCATTTAAACATCCAGAACAGTTCCCGCTCTCAGATTTTTCTCTCAAATCCAGAGGTGGGAATCCTTGGTAGATGAGTAGATTATTTCTATAATCTGGTTACTGCAGTTGTCCCAGCCATGGTAGGGTCCAGAAAATGTTTTGCCTATCAGCAATTACTTTTTCCTAACATATCTTCTGTGACCCTTCATGCTCAGATGGAATCTTCGAGTGGTTTTGCCAACATACTGTTGACCACACTTCTTACAGGAAACTAAATAACTACAGTTTGTAGTGGAACAACTGAGATCAACGTGAGAATTAACAAAATATGACTTACCAGTTGAAGTGGAACTAAATGCAGCTGGAGTATTAAAGAGTGGATATGTGAGACACCCACGGTGGCCACACTTGGAAATCTTAAAGGTATCACACAGAGAATTTGGTGCTCACAATCACCAAGCGTAATTTTACAAGATCTGATCGCATGACCTTGTTTTGCTGTTCCAAATATATCTGTGCATTTCGAACTATTAGAGACGCGGTCGAGGAACCTGCATTAAGGTTTCTCGGATCTGTCTTACCATTATTTCCTTTGTTTTTCCTCATTCTGAATTTATGATGTGCCGGGGCCCGGTCTCGGGGAAACTTGTTCACTAGCACTATCCAGACATACACGGGTTTAAAATACAAGCGTTTAATCCATCATTCAATATTCACCTGTCGTCCATTAAAGAATTTCCGCGTCCATAAACCAAAGACCTAATCCAAATACGCATCAAATTATCCTACTATTCGAAGAAAGTACCATTAAGCTTACATTGATGATGATTTTGGCTAAAATTTCCGTTGCGCCCTTTTCACATAAGTGCTTCATGGACCCTATTTTGGGGACCAATGCTGGCACCACTATTCCAAATAAGTGGTTCTTTTGCAACTTCCCATTTTTCTTCACTAACGTTCATGTTGAGTATCACTGCCAGGCTACGACCCCCTCTCTAAATATGTCTGGAGACGCAATTCTTATGGCATCAGTGGCTTTAATCCTCGAGTAAATCTCTGTTTGGTGCTACATCATCCGTGCCTAAATGGTCACGTTGTACGTATGTCGTTGTCGTTCCTAGCTGGTTGAAGGAGCTATTGTACGTTAGCTTCACATGCTCTCGATGTGCGGAGCATTTTGATTTCAGGCTTATTCGGTTTCAAATACATTCCCTCTGACCTCATTGATATATTGGTCTCATTTTTTTAGTGTTTGGCTCCTTGTCGTTCTTTCCTTAAATGCGTTGTAATTACCACATTTGTTTACTTATCGACTTGTGTATCAAGACTGTGATCACCAAACTGTTCTTTGTGAGCTCTAATGTTCACACTCTATCTGACTGTGTCGATTCTTCCCAAATTGCTTAAATTTAATCTCATACATGTATTCCTTAGCCAGGTGCTCCTTGCTCAGATATCGGTGGCACTTGTGGGCTGGACTTCTTTGTGAGCTTTACTGTTCACACTCTATCTGAGTGCGTCTATTCTTTCCAAATTGCTTAAATTTAATTTCATAGATTTATTCCCTGGCCAGGTGCTCCTTGCTCAGATATCAGTGGCACTTGTTGGCCGGACTTTCCTTGTGGTAGCACAGTTCAGAACTGTGATCTGAGTTCTCAGCGTGGTCATACGTCACTCGCACAGTAATAGAGAAAGTTCACTTACACAGGTACATCTGTAGCGTTATACATAGCAGCGTTTTGTAATCAATCTACAACTTCATCAAGAATAATCAAATAACATCCCAGGTTTACAAAATAAATTATGAAATTTAATCCAGGGATTAGCGGAGAGGAACCATTTACCAGTTTTATCGAATTTACTCCAGCAGACGTCCACGATGCTCATCCATTAACATCAGATGAGTTATTTGAGCTGATCTGTCATCCCAGCTCCCGAGCTAGCGTATCTAATTCTGCTTAAGCCGGTGCTAGCTAGGGACCGTGTGGATACTTCGTTGTCTCTACATGAACAGCTGCAATAAAAGACGCGGCTGAGATACTAAGGCTACATCCGAGAACCCACCGAATTCTCGGGTCTGAATGTTAGGTGTCGACCAATGCTTTCCTGTAGAGTCATATGGTTGCTTTTCAGTCGCCAGACGTCGCCAAATTTTCCCACCTCTTGCATATCGCTCCAATTTACTGGTACACCCAGGGAGAGCTGCTGCAGCCCCTCTCAGGGTCTCCCATCCAGTGGGCAAAACGGGCTAATCACTACATATAATCAATGTGCGACAGGGATCCTGACCTTAAAATGGTCCACAAACAGCCACTTCAAATTTGTCAAATACATCAAGACGAAAATTGCAACCCTAGCGTAAGAAGGTATACGGGAGGAGGCAACGTCGATCCGAGGCCATGCTGATATCACGGGCAACGACAAAGCTGATGCCCTCACAAGCGTGCTGCAAAGAAGGTCATCTGCATGGATGCGAGGAACAACACTTTTACCATCCAGGACTCCAGGATGGCAGTTCGTAAAAGATTATAGAGAAGTGACAGCGGGGGTTTAACTGAACAGCAAGAAACAACAGAATACGTTTTAATCGACTGCCCGAGCTATGCGAAAGAAATATGTTCAACCCAACGAATCAAACTGCGCCCGACACAGACCTCTTACTTGGATATGACCGACCCAGTATACGAGTTCAACCAAGAGACATACGAGTTGACGGTATATGTATGTACCTTTCTGCAATCTACCGAAATGTCCCAGGTGCAAGCGTGGATCGGCCATTGATTCTGATCTGAATTCATGCTGATGTAATACTATATAGCTAAGGATTTCAGCATGAGTGCAGAGATTTGAGGAATGACAAAAATCTATAGCTGGAATAAGCTAAGCAAAGTTGACTTTGAAGATGTGCACTGTTGCATGTGAACGTATGTGCTAGGTTGATTAGTATCAAGGAACTTGAACTATGCACTCTGCTATTTCTTATATTCTATTTGTATACATGTAGAAGCGTAATTTGATTGAAGGCGGATTATTCTTGGGTGATTGAGACATTATTAATAAAGAGAGAGAGAGAGAATTAAGGTTTAACGTCGCATTCAGCAATATTTCGGCTATATAGCGACGATCAAACAAAATTCTAAGTATTCAATTTAATAACTTAGTAATCCAACACACTGAAACATTCAGACATTAAAACTAATGCAACAAACCGATTTCTCTCAAATAACCGAAGATACAGTCTTTTTTCACCCGACTAAACAGATCTTCTAAAGTAGCTGCTCGATAAAAAGAATCTCTTACAACCTAAAACTCTAACAGTCGATAAGAATATGTTTCACTGTGAGATCTTCGTGGCATGAAATGCACCTTGGGACTGGCTCTTTTTTAGTGAATGTTCGTGGGTTAATCGTGTATGGCCGATTCTACATAGCCTGATCATGGCTTGATCGAAACGTTTCTGGCAGTTCAGATGAGTATAGCCTCACATAAGTACAGGCAGAGGGTCTGAAATCGCTATATGGGATTCTAACAGGATGGCTTAGCCATTTTATCAGTCTCAGTATTACCTTTGATGCCAACGTGACTAGCAACCAATAAAACACAATATCAATCTACAGTCATATAATTGTAGAATTTTCAAGATGGTGGGATGAGTTGAAGTTCCACTGTTAATCGCTGAAGGCATGACAGTGAATCTGAGAATATGACATATTTTCCCCTTTTAGTGGACCCAATACCTTCCTTAGCCGACAATATAGGTTTTGCTTCCGAAGTGAATATCGAACTTTTACCTGGTAGTCGACAGGTTTTAGTTTTGGAACTAAAGATAGTATAGCATATGTTGGACGACGTTCAGCAGTACCAGGAACGCAACTTGGCTGGGTGGTACTTAGTTGGTTCGTCGCGATATAGCTGAAATATTGTTGAAAGCGACGTTAAATACTATTCACTCATTCACTAATCACACCGTCTCGGCAATTTTATTTATAGGATATCCGGATCAGCCGCTTCAGACTAATGACCAGGGAGGGAGAGGTTATCCTGCAGGTGGAGGCAACCCACAATATCCTGCTCCAGGACAGAACTACCCACAATATCCTCCTGGACAGAACTACCCACAATATCCGCCTGGACAGAGCTACGGACAATATGCACCACCGGGACAGTATGGCCAGGCCAGTGTTGTGGTAAGCACTTCAGCAGACATATTCTCAGGAAAACAATTAAACTCGACGATCCCTAGCTAGCCTTGATCTATAAAGAATTTCCGCCGTAACGAATTTTTTTCAAACTAGACTATGAGAATTAAAATCCAAGTAGGCATAAATAGAAAATCTGAATATACAGACAAGACAGTTATCGCGAGGTTGATCTTCATTATCTCACTGTATGGTTTTTTACTAGGAATGCTAAGTTGAAAAGGATCAAATTAGAGCCTTAGAATGTACTCACTTGCTCCGCATGTAGAGTGGATGTACTTTATACGGAAATCTTCAAACTGAGACTAAGCTAATCATTCAAATATGCCTGACTAGAGGTCCACGGACAGGTTGAACGTCAACATTACGATTCCACGACGAATCAGCTGAGATATCTGCTTATGAAAGCACAACTGCTCTCTTTGAATGTTACACATAATGTAATAACGGTTAAGCCACATATTGTTACCGTACTAAAATCTCTCTTGTCATTAAAATCGATGCTTGAATAAGTAGAAAGTTATAGACCTCATTTGTGCTGAGATAGTATGAGGTTCTGCTTTGACTACCGTTGATTTTCTCCAAATCCAAAGAAGGCTGATATATCCTTCCCTGTGTCGCCTAAATGATCATCTAGGGCGAGGAGATCGTAGATACATCTCGATGTCCATCCTCCATAAGAGAGAGAGAGAGAGAGAGAGAGAGAGAGAGAGAGAGCAATATTTCAGCTATATAGCGACGGTCAAAAATAATTCTAAGTATTCTAACGGAAACAAGTTAACAAATGTCAACTTTCAGTTTTTGGTCATGGCAGATACGCCAGTTTGAAATTTCTCTTTCATGTTGCGTCAAGACAGACGAGCCATATTGAGTAATTCCATCGGGTAGATAAAATATAATTTCTCAAGATTCACTCTTAAATTGTATTCATGTCAGATACGCCAATTTGCTTTTCGTTCCATTTTCCCTCCGCATGGACTTGTGTCCTTTTAAGTCAGATGGAAAGTCGTTTCCCAAGATAGTCTTGTCAGATATATCAGTTTATAGTAGTTCTCTCCAATTTTAATCGTATCAAATTTCTCTCCTTTGATTTATTAGGTACATGCCATTCACTTATATTTTTTCTATGTCAAACAAGTGCATGCGTGAAGTGTATAGTTTTTTGTAACACCTGTTGTTAAATAACTTAATTACCATATTTGTGTCACAACAATGTTGCATAGTAAAATGAAGGAGAAATCAAACTGGCGTATCTGGCATGATTAAAAATTCAAGGAGAAAAAGGAGAGAAAGACATTTGTCTACTGAAGGGGGACTACTCCACGTGGACTGTCTGTCTCAAGGAAAACTTGGAGAGACAAACTAAACTGACCTATCTGGCATGAAGTCCCAAACCACCAAATAATCGCCTTACTGGCAGAGCACATCTTTAGAAAACTATATTCCATAGTATTCGCCGCCACAAATGACCCACCACACCAGGTAGCCTGGCCATTCCGCCTTTTCGAGATAAAACCGCCAGAAATAGGGTCATCCAGCCAGAAGCCATTACGGCAGTGGTCAATCATACTGTCCCAGATTTGTTTCCGATTAAATTTAAAAAGGTGGTTTTTATATATTTGAGAGTCAAATATTATAGAAACATTTTAAAATAAGTCACAGACCATTTCTGGCCCAACCAGGTATAATGGCCAATCATTGTTCACCGAAAACCAAGTTTTGATAATAATCTTACAGATACTTCAATGGAGGTTTGGGACCATGACTATCTTATGAAAAAATTATCTACCCAAGGGGGACAACTGAATATGACTCGACTGTCTCTAATCAAAATTAGATAGAATTACCAAACTGGAGTATCTGACAATACTAAAAATTATCAACAAAGATATTCCATCCACCTGATATGTGGCGTATCTTTCGCAGAGTAAATAGGAGAATCAAACTAAACTGTCCTAGCTATCTGATATACAAGTATACCGGGTATTCAGAAACGGGGAAATGGGAAATCAAACAGGCGTATTCGACATGACTAAAATTCAAGAGAATATCCTGGGAAAATAACATTCTATCCACCCAACTGGGAACTACTGAATTTGGCTTCTGTATCTCACAGAAAAATGGAATAGAATTGCCAAACTGACATGGCTAACAATTTCAAAAGGAGAGATAATTAGAAATGACATTCCATTCCATGACAGCTGTACATGTACATGTGTATCCCATTGTCTCTGCGCAAGACACTGTTGATCTCTTTGTATTTTTTATATTCTAATATCTCTACGTGGCTATATTATACATGTATGTGATAAATGTTTTGATATTGCTATTGTTGATGGGAGTCGCAATTATATGGGCTAACACATGTTTGAACTTCCGGACGCAAGGCCAATGTTCAATAATTAAAAGAAAGTAACCAAGGGGGACAACTCAATGTGGCGTATCATTCGCGTAAAATAGGAGAGTAAGACAAATTGACCGATCTGCCATATCGAAATACAAATATTCAAAATAGGAAAATCTGACGCGACTAAAAAAATTCAAGAGTGAATCTTGAGAAATGGTATTTTATCTAATATGGCTTGTCTGTCTGTCTTGTCTGTTGATTTTCTTCTCATTTTCCCTCAACATGGAGTTGCCCCCCTTTAAGTTAGATAGATAGATAAGATAAGATGGTTTATTGCTCATTTCTGCCAGAAGGCTAAAGGCACCACATAAAACAATACAAACATAATTTTCCAGCTGATCATGTCAGATATGTCAGTTTGGTATTTCTCTCCAATTTTTGCCTTGATCGTTTTTTCTCCTTTGAATTACATGCCATTCATATACAGTTTTTCATGTCAAACACGTGCACGCGTGAAGTGATATAGTTTGTTTTAACACGTGTTGTCGAATGACTTAACATATTTGAGTCACAAGAATTTTGAAAGCTTCAAAGGAAAGAACATAGAAAATGACAGCTCATCTACTCAAGGGGGACTACTCCAATTAGATTGAGTGTCTCACGGAAAAATTGAAGACATTTCAAACTGACCTCTCTGACTTTACTATATTGGGAAAGAACTATCTACCCAATGGAGATTACTCAATATGGCTTGTATGTTCGTGAGCAAAATGCGAGAATAATAACAAACTGGCGTATCTGACATGACTAAAATTCGAACGAGAGAAATGTAGAAATGTCATTCCATCTATCTACATGGGACAACTCAATGTGGCTCATTCTTACCAGAGTAAAGAGGGGAATGAAACCAGCCCCACCTATCTTGGGAAAATACATTCAAGGATCTATCCAAGGAGAACTACTGAATATGGCTTGCCTATCCCAAAGCAAAATGGGAGATAATTTCCGAAACTGACATATCTGACATGGGTAAAATACCGAAGGAGTGTAAATTAGAAATAACTGAGTGGGACAAATCAGCTTGGCGTGTCATTCGCAGCATAAAATAGGACAGGAAGACCAAACTGACATAGAAAGTTTGACGGAAATCAAACTGGCGTATCTGGCATGACTACAAATCCAAAACTGAATCTTGGAAAATGGTATTCTATCTGCCTAAGGGGGACTACTCAAAATGGATACTCTAAGCAAAATGGGGCAAATATCAACTGATCGAACTGTTAGAAATTACACTCCATCTGAGTAAAAGGGACAACTCGATATGGCATTAATTCGGCATTTTCCGCGGAGTGAAATAGGAGAGAAAGATTATGCTGGCGTATCTGACATGGCTAGAAATATTCCGTCTGGATAAGGGAGACAACTTGATCTGGCGTATCATCGGCAGAGTAACATAGAAGCGAAATTTTCACATAAAACACTTCATGTATTTCACACATCGATAAATTCAAAAGGAAACCCAAATATAATAATGAAACAACATTAAAAAGTTCGAAAGGTATATAATACTGTTTCAAAAAACTTGTTAAGTTTGTTGATCACTTGTTGATGGAAAAATGTTAAGGTATTACAAACCGAAAATATGTGTAGTGTAATTGGATAAAACGACCAAAAATCTTGTATGCCGTGATCAGCAAGTAATCTGTCACCGAGATTAAGTGTGGACTACCACCGGGATTAACTGTGTACTATCATCGGGATTAACTGCGGACTACCACCGGGATTAACTGTGGACTACCACCGGGATTAACTGTTGACTACCACTGTGATTAAATGTGGACTACCGGTAGTATACACAACGCAACACTGCCAGTTACTCGGAGGGAGGGATTCTAATCTGATAAGCGATACGTCTCTTCTTCTGACTGAAGTTTTGATTCATGAACCCCTCAAAAATCACCTGCACTGATAGCGATGGCATCAGATAGTCGACCCGGCTGAACATGAAAGCTACATAAAATATCCCCACCGCTATATCCCTTGGTGGTGTAACCATGTTTACCAGTTAGAACACTTTAAAGCAGGTCTCGAATTCCAAATAGATTTCATCTCTCCAACAGGATCCAAGACATCCCCATTTCTATTAGCGCTTGTCGCGAGATCACATGGATGGAACACATTTGAACTCCGCGTTAATATGTATATGATGGTAGTCCAAGGATAAAAATGAACTAAAGTAAAAAAGAGAAACCTCAGCACCTTTAAAAACACTAGTGCAGAAACTGGATGTCAGAATTCACCATTCCAGGTTTCTTAAAGTCGGTAATAAACCAGGCACGGGTGGCAAAAGGTTCATTACAACTCGATTGAGGTAGTAGAGGACGTTCACTTCTATAGAGGTTGAATGTTTTTTAAAATTTCAGTATTGAAGTCAGATGCATGTATACCACTTAAAAGCCATAACACTGAATTCACAAGAAAACTCTATTTTTTTCTAGCTTGATGCTCAATAAATCAAACTTCCCAAGGTCAATCTTTTCTCATGTTGATATATAATACTAAACACGTATAGTTTGTGTTGAATATGTAAAAAAAGGGGGCATCATAATTTCTTAGAAAACATCAGCAGTATAACAGATAAACTGAGCCTTTCCAGTCCTATTTCCAGGAGGGGTGGGGGCACTGAATCGGGATGGGGGAAGGGAATATTATTGGAGATTCATTTATTAGCCATTTACACGTTTCCTTCTGTTGAAATTGACCAATCTTAATGCGCTCCTACAATGCACAAAATGCAATAAAGCATCATATAAACCAAATTGACAACCTCGGGAGCAATTTGCACATTCCAACTGTTGAATTTAACATACCAACTTTTTGGTCAGTTTTATCACACTATCAAACCACCAGTGAAACACATAAACGGTTCTGTTGTGTCTTTTGTTGATTTATATCCCATTTTGAGATATCTGCGTATTCCAAATGTTTCGAAAAAACCAACGAATCACCATGTTGTAGCCCCATAAGAGCAGGAAAATGAACGTCCTCTACTGCCTTAACCTGAAGCTGGGAACCATATACCATATTACGAACAGCTATTACTAGTACACTATTACATGTACTATAAAACAAATTGAAAATTCATTTAGATAGCAAAAAGTATACTTCCCTGATGGTCACGGCATCATTGAAACCTTTGGATTGAAGTTTGATGCTATAATAGGCATTTAAACGTTGGGTTATTTATAGGGATATTCTCTATGGAAAGCGGCTGCTGGATGACACATCTGACTCTCGCCTCAAACTTATTTTTGGAATTCCGCTCTACGGATGTTGCCTAAAGCGATATTTTTTTTATGAGTTCAGAAACTGATCCGAAGGATACATGTGTAAAATTAATCTATAATGTGAACAAATAGATCAGAACGGTATGAAACAAAGCTAAATTTATTGACCGAATTCAATAAGACCAATTTCGATAGACCAAGGATCTTGAATGTACTCAGTAATTTACGTTGTTTTCCAAACTTTCTAAAAACAAGGGCCATAAAAAGCTCGCCGCATTTCGTTTAGATGCATTCTGGCCAAATGTTCAATCTAACAACTACGTTATATATAGATACCTGTGCGCCACGAGACACACCGGAACTTTTTTAATCTATATGCAATACAATTGTATAATAGATAATCTAAACGTGTAATTCACTCTCTCATTCGTACATTCACTCAAGTGCTTAAACCACTCCTGAATAGGGAGAGAGAGAGAGAGAGTTCAGGTTTGACGTCGCGTTCAGCAATATTTCAGCTATATAGCGACGATCAAACAAAATTCTAAGTTTCCCAAGAAAAACAAGTTAATTACAACACATATAAAGGAATAACCCAGCAATCCAGAAGTAATCAACACAACACACTAAAAACATGTAAAGACATTTAAATTTATACAACAACGATTTCTCTCAAATAACCTGAAATGCAGTAGTCTTTTACCCGACTAAAATGATCTTCTAAACTAGCTGTTTGATAAAAAGAATATTTTACAATCTTAAAATCTGTACAGTTGATCAGAATATGTTGGGGCTAGTTCCTTTTTTAGTAAATGCTCGTGAGTTAATCGTGTATGGCCCATACAATATCGCCTGAAACAAGACTTGATCGAAACTTTTCTGGCTACCTAGATAAGTATGTCCTACAAAAGAGTATATTGCTATGATCAACACGCTGATTTAGACAGATTTCAATACGTTGTGAAATATGGCCCATCTTTGTTAAATTTAATTATCCTAAACTCTTGTGATGCTATATATTTTTCAGCAGAGAATTGGTTTGTATGGGAGCGATTTGAGATTAAGTTCAATTTTTGAAATTTATTTGCGTAAATGTATCTTTTAAAACGTCCGTCGAAGACTAAATCGTATAATGCCGTAGTCCTGAGTTTTCTGGGGGCCAAGGGCCATATAACACGAATGTATTACACTGGCAACTATTGTTGCCGCTATGCACCTACGGGGTTAGTACGTGTGGCAACATATGCTGCCACCATGCATCCAAGAGAGAGAGAGATAATGAAGGTTTAACGTCGCGTTAAGCAATATATCAGTTATATAGAGACGACCAAACAAAATTCTAAGTATTCAAGTTTCTAACTTAGTAATCCAACACATTAAAACATAAAACCTTAAAACTTATGCAACAGACCGATTTCTGTCAAATAACCTAAGATACAGTCCTCTCTCACCCGACCAAAAAGATCTTCCAAAGTAGTCGCTCGATAAATGAATCTCTTGCAATCTTAAAATCTATGCAGTCGATAAGAATATGTTTCACTGTGAGATCTTCGTGGCATGGAATACACCTTGGGACTGGCTCTTTTTTAGTAAATGTTCGTGAGTTAATCGTGTATGGCCGATTCTACATCGCCTGATCATGGCTTGATCGAAACGTTTCTGGCTGTTCAGATGAGTATAGCCTACAGTTTTATTACTAACAGCATCCCATAAAAATTGAAACAACTTTCTCACATAAGTACAGCTAGAGGGTTTGAAATCGCTGTATGAGATTCCAACAGGATCAACCTCATTATCTGAAGCTGCCTTAGCCATTCTATCAGCTTCAGTATTACCTTTGATGCCAACGTGAATAGGCAACTAAGAAAGCACAATATAAATCTGTTGATCAAATCTACAGTCGTATAATTGTACAATATTCAAGATGGTGGGATGGCTTGAATGCATTACAAGGAATCTGAGAATAGTATATATTTTTTCCTTTTAATGGACCCAATACCTTCCAAAGCCGACAATATAGCTTTTGCTTCAGCAGTGAATATCGAACGTTTATCTGGCAGCCGACAGGTTTCAGTGTTGGCACTATAGATAGTAGCACATGCTACTCTCTCGTCACCTTTAGAACCATCTGTATAAATAGTCTGATGTGATCTGCATTTTGCTCTCAGCAGACCAGATTATTGTGTATACGCGAGCTGGCTCGTGTTTGCCTTTTTATATTTCGTTAGTGTAATATCTACTTCTAGTTTAACTAACTGCCATGGTGGAATTGGTAAGAGCTTGTTAGGTAAAATTTGACTGAGCTTAATACCAGCTGCTACACTGTGTGGTTTCATACGAATTTCAAGAGGTGGAATAATGGAGGGTTTCTTTAAATAGACATCCGCGAACTGAGGTTTGAAAACACAGTTATATGCAGCATTCGAGTGATTTGATCGCAATTTTGTGATATATTACAGTGATAATTTAATTCTTCGAAGTTCTAAAGGAAATTCATCTGCTTCAACATATAAGCTTTCTTTATGGGATGTTCTGAGGTATATGGTGACGCATGACAATGTAAGTTATCTGATGCAAATATGACAACTGTCCCTGATGAACAGAATGTGTGGCTTCAATTTTAGCTCTTTCTCACTGCTTTAACTCCCTCTGTACCGCATTTTTAACAGTTCCAAGCTGGTATCAAAACTGTCATGAACATGAATGAAGCGAAGATATACTTATCATCGCCTACGTAGTTTTAAAGACAATACTCCAAGCTTTCGAACAAGGTATAATATGATGAAAACACGTGTCTAGAAATTCTTCATTTCTTCATGCCAATGACCGGCAATTATTAAACTATATTTCTATAGGTACAATTGTACCGATACGGTACAGAGAGGGTTAAGCACGGCGTGCAAAACTTTTCATGGGGGATATAATAGTTTAAGCAAAAAACGTGTGTGATTTTACTTGACTTTGCCAAACTCTTTTTTTTTAAAATTTATTTTCAAGTAAGCAATATCTAAAAGAATTCAACATACAAATATGAGGCTAATTTGACCGGATATTTTGAATAATAAAGCAAATTTCAAATGTATTCCTTGGTTCCGTAGATGCATGTTGGCAAGTATGTATCCCACAAGTGCATAGAGGCAACATATGCTGCCGTTTATATGAGATGTATGTATTCGCAAAATGAATATGAGATTTCTTTTTAATATCTTCAGTGGACAGGACACTAAATACGAAGTTCGTACCACGTCTCTTTATAATCTCATGCAGGAAAGGGTTAGAGTGTGAAACCGTGCCGAACGGGTCTCGCAACATTATAAAAGACAATAAACATATTCCTGGATCGTGTGGCTAGAAACGCGGACGCAAGATGATCATATTCCGTAAACTAGATTTATTCATACTTGCAATATATATATATCTCATGATGAAAAGTATGAATGTCGAGGCATACTTTAACCCATAGCTACCAAGCTCATTATTGTACGTCTTCACTGGCCGGAATCACGAAGTAAACTCTCTGCATGTAAAAACCAAATCTGTCTGAATTCAGACGACGCGGACCTCAACATGACCAATCAAAGGCGACTCTAAAGAAGTCAGTGATTGGTCAGATGATTATGATTGACATGAAAGAAAGTTGACGTATTATACTGAGCGTGGCCACTACAGGTCAATTAAACATTTACCTCCGCGCGCATTGCATAATCGTGGTGGTTGAAATATGGATGAAAATACATGAGCTGAATTTAATCCTAAACAGCCACAACCACCACCACCACCACCACCACCAGACAACTGACTCATCAACAGCCCAACATATATCATTACTTTAAGGTGGAGATATTTTTCTTCACAGACTGTCCAGCCGACGGGGGTCATTGTACAGCAGCAAGTTCCAGTCTCCGCTACGAAGGGTTACGTGGCCTTGGGTCTAGCCATCTTCATGTGCATCTTCTTTTTCTGGCCTTTGGGTATTGCCGCCATTATATTTGCTGTCCAGGTGAGATTTGAAGCATGAAATTATCTTCCGTTTGACCTACTCATAATTGTTAACAATAAAGGAGTAACTAATACTACTACTACTGCTACTGTAATAATATCATGAACGATGAACATCATCGAATTGTAAGTGCCTTCATAAACATATTTATACTTCGGGCCATGGGGAAAATGAAATATTATTTCATTCAATCCTTGGTTGCCTTCAAGAACGTTTCTCCGATATAGCCTTATTATTAAAAACATTTTCTATTATGGGCTTATTGTATATATATATTAAAATTGCAAACACTGTCATCTTTCCACAGTCAATGAATGAAGCCGGTAGGGGTAATGCATCAGGAGCCAGCACCAGTGGCAATATCTCCTTGGGGTTGTCTTT
Source organism: Hanleya hanleyi (assembly GCA_036873755.1). Lineage (NCBI taxonomy): Eukaryota > Metazoa > Mollusca > Polyplacophora > Lepidopleurida > Hanleyidae > Hanleya > Hanleya hanleyi. Next base: position 216,958 of record JAVTVY010055309.1, read on the forward strand.
TGGCGGCATAGTGGTCGGAGTGATCATCATCGTCGTCATTGTGGTCGTAGTGTTTTAGTGTCTACCCTCAACAACAAATTCCAACGACCAATCTTGTGGTCCAAGAAGACGCAAAATGAAAACGACCAAGATTGTTTAAATATAAATTTTTTTAATAAAGAATTATATCACTTTACGGTGTACAAACATTATATCGTGAAACATGCACCAAACTGATAACGATGAAATGGTTGGGACAATATTAGTGAGAATATTTGTTTCGGATATATTTTCACATTATGCTTCCTTGGTACACCGACAGTCAAGGTCGCTTTTGGTAATACTTTTTTTTAGTTCTCCTAAACTTGATATACGATGGGGGGGGGGGGGGGGGGGGGGGGGGGAGATAATAGGCGAATATGCTTGATGTTAGTGCAAAGCTTGATGATAGAAGTAATGTGCTCTTATTAATTCTACATTGGCGTGTTATATTTGGGGATAGTTACGCTGTTGGAATTACAGTGGTATTCCATCATATGGCGTTCGTGATTATCAGCCAACTATACACGTACGCTATCATACACTGTATCTTCGTACTTTAAACACATGTATGGGGTGTGAAACCGAACAGGGTATGAATAAATACGTTAATCTGTGATATTTTCTGCACGATGTGCTCAGGGGTACTAACTGAACAAGAGGACAGGGTAATGCCTAGAAATAAACATTTTATTAAGCTCATCATATCGCAATCATTCAGTCACCGTCGGAATGATCAGTACATCGGAGAATTCCCAAACTTTGACTGATGAAATATTTTCCGGCGAATTGGATTCACTCTGTGGATATTTTGTGGATATTACACGAAGGATTACCTATATCTCCGAAGTATGATATGCAGCTACCTACATCAAAACTTTAGCAGTGCTCAAACACATATCCTCAGTCAGTAATCAGGAATGTCAATGCCAATCGAGCGCAAATTTCTCTTGGGTGACGGCGGTTACCTTTTCGATTGTAACAACTGTTAGCTGGCTTATTGCACTCATGTCTCGCTCATCTCCATGTCGCGTTGCAATGCTGGTAAGGTTGAAGATGAATTCCATTTTTTAATGGAATGTAATAAATATGATAATTTTCGGGACATATTTCTATTTAAATGTGATAGCATGAATGCTAACTTTTCTCAACTCGATATTTCAAACAAATTTATTATCGTGCGAGGATCCAATTATTGTGAAAAGTTTAGGTAAGTTTGTTCATGATTGTATGAGCGCACGTAGCAATATGATTGATGGTTCGGCTTCTAAACATGACAAATGTGTTACTGGTACAGGAATAACAGATGTTAGCTAATATACGTGTTTAGCGTTACACACAGATACTAGTCAGTAAGATCATAATTTATTGTAAAATGCCAGCGAAATCGCTGCTCCTGGCATTATTGTTCCTTGTATCACGACTGCTATTTTTCCGCAAATCAAATTATTTCTAATCAACTAGGTTATTCTATATGTATATATACTTAATTATCTTCGCTTGATTGCATATCTGCTCGATAACGGGCGCTGTGATCAGCAAATAAAGAACCTTGAACCTTGAACCTTGAACCTCTAACCAATATACACTATGAAGAAATCAACCATACCTAGGTGTGCTCATTAAATTTCCCGTCAGTCGAGTGGCTGCTGGAAGTGAGCCGAGATCCTTGTAGCAGCTGTATTCTGGAATATTAAAGTATACAATGTAAGAAGCCATTAGAATTGAAGAGAAACGATCGTGTGAATTTTAATTTGTCTTTGATAATTTCTGGTTCAACTAAATCTCCATACAGGGTTACAAATAACAAATAAATGTTTATTAACTACAAATCGTATTCTTAAATTTTTGAAATGAATTAAATGTATGAAATGAAATGTTCTCATTTCTCAAGATGTGGGTAGAAATGTACAATTGAAGTGTGTGAAGACCCTTAGCTTTAGTATATGAATAGTGCAATCAATAGACAAGGAAAATATAGCCTGTTATAATGAGGAAAAGTCTAATCATAATTGATTATACTATTCCTGATTACAGCTAAAAATAGGTTATGCTAACATTTTATTATCAATATATTTTAAAACATATTTCTTTAGCAGTTTGTCAAAAATCTAGTATGGAAATCTTCTGCAAGGAACAAAAATCAATAAATTTTATAAATCAATAAACAATTCAAAACAACAAGATAATTTATTTAGAGCTACCATCCCCCAACCAGTTAAATCCACCTGTTTTTACATGAATAGGAAGTATACAAGCAGTTTTGTGATAAAAATATCTCACCCTCAGGGGATTTCCTCCAGGGGTGCATGCCAATCTTCATATGAGGTCCCCAAACCTGGGGTTTCCAAGCTGACAATTCACACAATCATAACAATGGCAATTCACACTGCCTAGAAGAACCTAGTTAGATCTGAAAGTGATATTGAGACAGAGATATGGATATTTCTTTGTGAAAGCCATGCTATATGACCCATTAAATTTGACTGCAATTATAAGGTGAACTACATTATTACAACCTGCAGTCCATATAGCAATATTTATTGAGGCCAGTATCAATTTTTAATATGCCAAGGGAAACTTGTTGATAATAGCTGATACTCCCCGGTCTACATCACTGTTCAGCTCAGTTCTTTGCTTATTAAGTTATGAAAAACAGAAAAATTATAGTTATGTTTATAATTTACTTACCCTATCACTAGCTGCACTCATCACCATCTGCAATACAGTTCTTCAAACCTCCATATTTCTAGCTTAACATGAACAAATCCACCTGATTCAGGTCAGCCATTTTTTTTTGTCGACTGGTGGCGCCCCCGGTGTTCAATTAAATTTTCGAGGGCAGATAACTCCACCCATTTTGACGAGACAGTTGAGCGGTAAAAAGACTATCAGAAACAGAAATTATATATATATTATATTTAAACAAGCGATAATAATGAAGAGGATAATATAAAATATTTTTTAATGGGCATTTTTTGTTGCTGACATTATGTTAGAACTTATTCTTCTAAAAATATTTTTCCATTTTGTCCAATTTTACTATAAAATCATGGATTTGGAATGATTATAAAATCTGAATTCAACAAGATTTCTTATCTAATATGGTACTGTCTTGATAACACTAATATGTGAGAGACTGATATTATTAATATCTTTATTTTATTCAAATAGAAACGCATGGCAGGCCTTATTTTTCGTTAGAATTCACGGGAATCCAAATAGATTCTCGCAACACAGCTCCACAGGATTCCACATGAATCCAGTGCTATCATTTCTATACAGATTGAGAAAATTTTACGAGAATCTGCTGGATTTCCGCAAATTATTTGCGGGAGTGCTGACGGGAATTGGATTCCCATGGAAAAACAAGCCCTGCATGGTACTGATCACTTTAAAAGATCCAAAAAAATGTTCACCAACCGAAGTTAATAGAGAATATACCTGATTGCCGAGGTTGTCTGTACAATCCTCTCGATAATCAAATAAAATACAAGCGACTAGTCCGTCATTCATGATTCAGCCGTCGTCCAATAAAGAATTGACATCTCGGACAAACAGATGTGGAATAAACAAAAGTCAGATAGTTTTACAAGACATGGTAAAAGGAAATTTTGTCCACACTTGATCATCAGAAAATATTTGAAGATGTTGGTTCAAGGCTGTGGAATGTAATCAGATTTCATGTACACCACCAACTCCTGATAAATAATAAACCTACCCGTTTGCGATGTGACCTCTCCAGTTCTAGCTTGTACACTGTGTCCAACTTCGAATACCTAAGCAAGAGGAGAGCATAATCACCATGTTGATGTTGGAGTCAAAACGTCATGTTGATGTTGGGGCCAAACACGGTAATGATCAACGTCGCCATCAGGGGTCGCTCTCCGCTGGAAAATGGAGGACAGGACCGGATACATGTAGCTCTGGTTTCCAGATTGGGTAATGATGTATTGCAAGGAAAGTTAATTGTTGCGCGTTAAATTTTAAGCTGGTTGTATGTTGTGCTGGTGTATATTGCAATCAATTTCTACAGGTTGAAACACTTTCCTCATATGTATCGAGAGACAGGTCAGCTCAAGGGTTACTTTGGGACACCGTCCTGCTTTACATGGACATTTGAATGCAAAGTACAGTACTTGGTAATTGAGGATTTCGGCGCCAATACCCATTTCCATGTTGACATTTGTGTGTTGTCTCTATGAACTCCTAAACCAGTTGAAAATCGGTGGTTACACCCGGAGTGTTCCATGAATGGATTTTGTCTGGTTTTACATCTCGTGGGGTCGAGCTGGTCACGCCCAAGTTACCTTATACTATGTTTTAAGTACATGTGCGATATAGTATCGTATGTCATTGCAGAACCCCATAGAGTGTACATATGTGCCGAAGCTGTAGGTAAAATGGTAGAGATATCCACGTACACGCGTCAGATTCCATATTCAGTAATTAGTCGCTGTCCACATTGTGTTTTCCATGAACAGGTACAATGAAAGCGTACCTGAGATACAACACATATCACGAATCGTTAGGTTCTTGGTATGTGCTTTAGAACAGGTTAAACAGAAAACTATACTGTGAAATCAAGTTATAGTTCCAAAGTTATAGTTATATCCATGATATATCAACCGAAGTTAATACTGATCAGCGATACGGATTATATAACTGCCAATGCCTCTATCTTGCAGGAAACTAGATTATATGAATGTATGCTATGATTTATTATTTTTTTAAGTTGATACTAATGCTGTAAACACTTTATCATCTTATTCAAAATATTATCTAAACCACAGGTTTTATGTGTCGTATGCAAAAATTGTGGTCAATCTTCATTGTCAAGATAACTGGCATCCAAAATCAAAATTTTGAGTGGATACATTAGGAGGAGACGATGTAAGGCATATAATGATTGAGGTCAAGGTCAATGGTCAAAGTCTCTGTGTTACCAAAATTAGAAAATCTTCCAAAATTGCAATTTTGGGGAGGGAATACATTGGGTATGGTATGTTGAGTTCCAAAATAGAAGAAAAAAAAAATCAACGGTCAAGGCCTCTCAGCCCGAACATCAGAATAATGAAACGCTTGGTCGGCGTCGGTCTCAGAGGTAATTGCTCTGAATACGAACATACATTCAACAAATACTCCCTTGTTTAGGCCGTTTTTCTTTTACTATTTGGTGGTCACATAGTTTATCATTTTCCAACAGATTTTCCAAAAGATCACTGGGATCACCAGTGATACCTGTCATGTTTTTAGGAATATGCTGTCAGTATATTTGTCTGTGGGATCAGATGACTTCTTGTCGGCAGTCCGGCATCCTTCTCCACCACCCTTTTAATGATGCATTTAATTTGTTTTTCACCTGCAGTATTACAAGGTCTTCACATAAGGGAAACAATAATGTTTGTGGAAAAGCAACTGATATTCTTTATTCTATATTCTTTCTAGCCAGTCCATTATCATACATGTACATGCGATGGTTACATTCACGAAACGTTTGGGTGGCTCAATTAAGTCTCCACATGTAATACATGTACGTCAGATAGGGTGTACCTACGTACAATAAAATCGTACCTGAGATACAACACCTATCACGAATCGTTAGATTCTTGGTATGTGCTTTAGAATAGGTTAACCGGAAGACTATTCTGTCAAGTCATGTGACTCTGTCAGTATGTCGGCACCTCTTCCCACTTCCCTTATATGTGTTGCAATGTCACCACTAGTAATTGAAATAGCAAGCATCAGATCCGACATTCAATACACAGCCGTCGACCATAATAGACTTTCCGCGTCAATAATCGAAAGGCATATTTCGTATGAAAGTTAACATCAATTTCAAATGTGTATGGAATAAAAATAATAAAAAACACAAGATGGTTTCTTACAAGAGAGAAGCGATCAATAATTTCCAATGGTGTCAGCAAGACATGATGATATACATACAATCCTAATCACTGACCATCATTCTCAAATACAAATGAATTCCAAGTCGTTTCCAAGATAGGTATCCCATTCACGCTTTCATTGTGTATGGTCATTTGAACAAGATGGACATATAGAACACATGAATGCAAACGGCCCCTCACCCCCAGTTAAGCGGAATTAGACACAGGCTACGAAACATAGCACCAGAGATCTTGCAACATTATTTTTCCGCCAGTATACGATATTTCTCATAGAATTTGAGAAACTTTGAATGGAGCCGTTTGGTTGTGTAAACAAGTATCTGCAGTAATATTCTGTGATGTTAAATAAGATCATAACAGTCTGCACATGATCTAGCAAATTCTACAAGGCGAAATATGCATACGCCGTGTGCAGGTCCTGGAATATTGCTATCCAGAAACGAGTTGTTAAATACGTCAAAATTGTAATCGTTTCTCTGGTAGAGTCGACTTCAGAAAAAGCCTCTACGGTATAGATGCAGATATGATGTTCCATCTGGCTACAAGTGAGTTCCTTCAAATCCAGTAATGCAGGGATTATCCAGTGATAGGAGGCGTATTGATCCGAGAACAGATATATGTCCGCCACGAGTGGTGCACAATTTGTTATCCATTGGGATACCTACACGCTGTTGGTATATGGTATTGGCCGACTTCTCATAGAGATTGTTGATGGGAAATTCAAACAATTATATCAAAAAAGAAACATCCCAAAAATTATATCCTTTATGTGCAGTGCAAGTGAAGAATAGATTTGGGGCTTCTGATATCAACATAGCAGTGACCAGTTTTATTGTACAGTGACCAGTTTTATGAACTAAGGTGCTCAATGAAGTCCTGGTGAGGAATATTAGTATAGAGAGTAGAGAAATCTCAAGTAGATATAGGTCTATACGATATATGTCCTTTGTTATCTAGTTTTTCTGTAACTTTTCGTGTTATTAAGTATCCACGTGTATGCCGAATTCCTTGAAATAGCAGTACAACAATTCTCCCAAAATGATTTAACTGCTTGCGGGGCTCCTGTTAACAAAGCGGACAGGAGTTCAATTGTAAAACTTTTGTAAAGGAAAGGGTATTCGTATCCCACCAGTCAGCGAGTACTGTAGGCTCTATTTTTTCTCGTTTTGGCCACTCAACAACGTACCTACTCCTCAAATGCGTTAAGGATTATCTTTTAGTAGGCCATAAGATTGATATTCCTTAGATCTCTATATTTTGGCACCTTCAACAAGAAAAATGTCCATGCACACTATACAATTATTGCATCTTATAGAGTGAGACATCACGATTTGTCGAGAGCTGACAAATCGTGATGTCCCACTCTATAACATGCAATAGTTGTTTTATTATACCGAATGTCCTATTTGAATAAAATGGGGACTTCATAATCATGTGAATGAGGATGGTACGGTGAAACAAGCATATCGTGTTTAACACTGCGCGACCGTTGACGTTGTTGATTTCAAAACGCGTAATTTTCAATCGCATAATTTGGATGAGTAACGTTCTCGGTGATCTTACGTACTTTTCAAAAAATGCCAAATTTATTTCAGTCAATTACCAAATTACATTCACTAATTTCTATCACCAACGGACTGACGTATACACATCAGGTCGACGAAGATACACATCAATCTTCGGTTTGGGGAATATGTTGGCGCGCGCACTATGGGAGGCAACTCTTGCTCCGGCAGATGTCGCCGTGGAACAATTTGCCGTGGTACATGATATTTATTCAAAGGTGAGGCAAGATATGACTGCATCATCACTGAACATCACGATTTGTAGAATGACACGTGACAGGCTGTCAACCCATGAAAACATTACGAATTTACATGAGGTATAATAATATATTATATCAAGGTTACAAGTCAAAATATGTCTACATGGTTTAAAGATTGATGCCGATGACTCAGAGTCACACGTATAGGTAACGGGCGTGTATTCGGTCCAACTATTTGATGACTTTGGAGTAATTAAAAATATTACTTGCTACTGATTTAATGTACTGATAGGGAATACACGGTGGTTTCGCCAACTTGAAATAATTATGTACAGCTTTGTGAGTCTCTGGGTTATTTAAAATTCTGGAGATGTTTATTATGTCCAGTGCTTTGTCCATGGGTTATTTAGAATTCTAGAGATGTTTATTATGTCCAGTGCTTTGTCCAAATACAAAAGTTCCAAGAACAGCCGGTCTTGGGGCGTTTCGATTGCATTCGCTGGACGATAAAATCGAAAATACGATATATCTTGGCATATTTTAGTTATGATTGATGGAAATTGGTATTCGGATAGAACAGCCTGTTGAACCTTTGGTCATTTGATTTAGTATCCTCAGTGGTAGCGCTATAGTACGCAAATTGTATACAATATTTGGCGTGTTAGATTAACCCACTAAGTATTTCACAGTAATACGCCTGTGAATCGTCGATCTATTAAACTTTCTTCGATCATTGTTGTGGTGCACCCGTTCGTGATGTATAACTAGTTGAGTGATATTGAATGTTTCTGATCCGCGGTTTGTCTCATTGCCGAAACATTTAACATTATTATTCGAATCGTATGGAAGCACTGAACCAAGTTCCAGCATCCAGAGCAATTCCCTATCTAGAATTAGTCTATCAAATCACTACTTACAGGAGAATTCATTGGTGATGACGTTGAGCTGTAGTGTCTTTCTTGACTAACCTTTCTGAATTCTATGCTCTGATTTGAATCCCAAACAACACTGGTTTGGGACCGGGCCATGCACTGGAGACAAAGAGACGTTCATCCTTTGAGATAGGAGCAACTTCTACAAAATCTCGATTAATATCATACCAAGGTGCAGTACCGAAATAAGTGACACACGATGTGGAAACTCAAATTAGTCATGAACAGTCAACAGTCACAATGTGACAGCATCAGTTTAATTACGATACTTAATTGAAGATATCAGCTCATAGCTTCTCATCGGCTGAGAAAGGGTAAAAACGAATCTTTGAATACCTTAAACTGGACAATTTGATGGCACAAACCAAACCGCCCTGAAGTGATATATAAACATTTTCCCAAGAATAGAAAGAATATCTTTATCATTTGCATGCATGTATACATCACCGTTCAGATAAGTGTATTGCTACCTTATACCTCAGGTGTGTTAGGGCAATAACATATATGGCAGTTAGCAAGATGAGAAGTAGATATTACAATGACGAAATATAAAAAAGGAAGACGCGAGCCATCTCGTGTATGCAGAATTATTTGGTCTATTGAGAGAAAAATACAGATCGCATCAAGCTATTTTTAAAGATGGTTTTAAAGATAGTGAGAGAGTAGCGTGTGCTACTATCTTTAGTTCGGAAACTAAAACCTTCCAGGTAAAAGCCGAAGCCAAAGCTCTATTTTTAGATTTAGAGGGTATTGGGTACACTATAGGGGGAACATATGTCATATTCTCAGATTCACTGTCATGCTTTCAAGCGGTTGAGAGTGGAACTTCAACTCACACCATCATTTTGAATATTCTACAATTATATGACCTTAGATTTCATCAACTGATGATTGATGTTGTGTTTTGTTGCTTGCCTAGCCACGTTGACATCAAAGGAAATACTGAAGCTGATGAAATGGCTAAGGCAGCCCTAGATAATGAGACTGATCCTGTTGGAATCCCATATAGCAATTTCAGACTCTCTATCTGTGCTTATGTGAGAAATCGGCCATACCCGATTCACTCACGAACATTTACTAAAAAAGGAAACAGCCCCAAGGTTTATTCCATGCCACGAAGATCTCACGGTGAAACATATTCTGATGGACTGCTTTTTATCAAGCAGCTACTTTAGAAGATCGTTTTAGTCCAGTAAAAGAAGACTGTATTTTAGGTTAAAAAACAGGGCTATTCCACCAAGCACCTACACTCAAAGTTTCTCAAATTTGGCGATACATATCGCATGCTGATAGCAAAATACGAACGTAGCGTGCAAGATTTATGGCGCTACGTTTCGTAACTTGTGTCTAATTCCGCTTAACCCGGGGCTAGGGGCCGTATGAACCCATGTACTTCAAGATCCTCATGGTACTCATATGAACAGTCACAATCAAAGCGTGACTGAGATACATCATTCTTAGATGACGACTTTACAACGAATATTATGGATTAAGAATACTGATCAGCGATACGGATTTGATATTTTTGGAACATCATGATGTCTTGCCGGCATCATTGAAAACTGTTGACCGCTTCTCTCTTGCAGGAAACAAGCCTATGTTTATGTATACTATGATTGTCTTTTTGAATTTGGTGCTAATACTGTTATATGGAAAATGGAATAGGTCTTTGGATTATGGACGCGGATATTCTCTAATGGACGACGGCTGGATTATGAATGACGGACTAGACGCTTGTAATTTTAACCTGTGTATGCCTGGATTCTGCTGGTGGACAAGTTGTCCCCGAGGCCGGGCCCCTGCACACCCAACACTCATAATGGATACAATAATAAGAAAAAATATGAAGACAGACCCGAGGAACCTTAGTGCAGGTTTCTCGGCCGAGTCTCTAATAGTTCGAAATGCACTACGACCTTTTTCAATCCAAATGACAGATATATTTCTGACAGCAAAGCAAGGCCACAACATCAAACCTTGTAATATTGCGCTTGATGATTGTTTAGCACCGAATTCTACATGTAATAATTTCAAAATTTCTAAGTGTGGACATCGTGCATGTCTCACGTGTCCACTCTTTAATACTTCAGCTTCATTTAGTTCCGCGTTAACTGGTAACTCATATTCTGTTAACTCGTATGTTGATCTTAGTTGTTCTACTACAAACTGTATTTATTTAGTTTCCTGTAAGAAGTGTGGTCAACAGTATGTTGGCAAGACCACCCAAAGACTCCATCTTAGGGTGAACGGTCACAGAAAATCCGTTAGGAAAAAGCAATTGCTTATAGGTAAGCATTTTTCTGGACCCGACCATGGCTGGGATAACTTTAGTATTCAGATCATAGACGTCGTCTATCCATCTACTAAGGATTCCCCCTTTGGATTTGAGAGAAAAATCCGAGAGCGGAAATTATTCTGGATGCTAGAACTTGGGTCAGTGTTTCCGTTTGGTTTAAATGATAATGTCAGTGGGTTTGGAAATGCTACAAACCGCCGTGCAAATATATCCAATATTACCCAACTATTTAAACCCCATCAACGGAGACATCGCAGTCATGGTTGGCGAAAGTTTAATAGTTCGATGATTCACGATCATATCACTTTAAATTACTTAGTGGGTTTAACTAACACACCTAGTAGTATACATAGCTTACGTACAGTTCTGTATGCGTTACCTTTGAGAGCTTTAGATCAAATAGCCATAGATATACAACAATCTGCGTCTTCAGGAAATATAATACCATCAAAAATCATTAAAGTATGTCAAGATATAGCGTATTTTCGGTTGTATCGTCCAGTGAACATAATCGAAACATCTCAAGATCGGGTTTTCTTGGAACTCAACTACTTAGATAAAGGACTGGACATCATTAATTTACCTCGAATCCTGAATGATCCAGAGGTACGCAACGCTGTGCCAAACTATTTTAAGTTCACAGAACCTCCTTGCATTTCATATAAGTACACTAAATCTATAGCCACCAAAATATTCAATTACTCCAATGCTGTCCAGGAGTTTGACTGGACTTATACACGTCAGGAGGCTATAGTTGTGATTGTGAATCCTCGAACTTTATCTATACACCATGCAAACATATTGTGACTGGTGACCTTAATGTGGTGAGTGATAAGGATCTGAAATTACTCCTGATGAAAGGACCTAAATATAGAGAGCCAAGAAGAATAAATCTGAAGACAGACCAGAAGATAGTCCTGTCTGCATTGGAACAGTACGTTATTGATTGGTCTAAGCGAGAAAAAGTTGAACCTACAGTACTCGCTGATTGGCTGGACCTCACCAAGAGCAAGGTCGTTGAAACAATCCGCCATATCGACAGAAGTACTCTTCCCCAAGCAAAACAAGTACTGAGAAACCTCATTTCGCAAGAAGTTCTAGCAAATCTCCAGAGTAAATTCGTCATAGTCCCAGCAGACAAAGCTCCGAATAATATAATATTCATATGTAAATATTCCTATTACCAGGTGCTGGTTAAAGAATTGAGTGTAGACATATCTTCATCAAATACGTCTACTTACTCCCAAACTGCATTTACTCTGCAAGATTTATTTAACAATCACAAAAAGTTTCTCATGGAAAGAGGTATTTGTCTTTCAACCAATCATAACGACATACCAAAATTATACTGGACTCCCAAAATGCATAAATCACCATACAAAGTTCGATTCGTAGCTGGTTCTAGAAGCTGCACCACCAAGCTTCTTTCAACCCTATTGACGAGGGCCCTTCAGGAGGTAAAAGCATTTTGGGAAAGGTATTGCACCATTATTTCTAAGAACTCTGGCGTTGAATGTATGTGGATATTGAAAAACTCAAAATGTCTTACGGAAGAACTTGATGCTAAAAGTCACATACCGTACAGACATGTATCCACATGGGATTTCTCGACTCTCTATACTACAATCCCTCATCAGGACCTTATTGACCGTCTAAGTTCATTAATAGTATCTGTGTTCAAGAAAACTGATCGTAGATATATTAATGTCGGAAGCCATAAAGCATTCTTTAGCTCTACTACATACAAGAGATATCATTCATGGCATGTTTCTTTGTTTATAGAGTTGCTTGAATTTCTCATTAAAAATATCTATGTGAAATTTGGCAACACAATATATCAGCAGCATATAGGTATTCCAATGGGTACTAATTGTGCACCCCTGTTGGCTGACCTGTATCTGTTCTCTTATGAATATGACTATATGCAGGCGCTTTCAAAAACCGATCCATTCAAAGCCCGTTCCTTCTCATTCACCAAACGCTATATAGACGATCTTCTCGCTGTGGATAATCGCTATATAAATGAGGCAATGAAGGATATATATCCAACTTCACTGGATTTGAAGGAAACTACAGATAGCCCTACAGGCACATCATATTTAGATCTATATCTCTATAAAAATGAAGCGGGCATTCTCTCTCGTCGACTTTATGACAAAAGAGATGATTACAATTTCGACATCGTAAACTATCCCTTTCTGGACAGTAATATTCCAGTGGGACCTGCATATGGCGTATACATATCTCGCTTAGTAGCATTTGCTAGATCCTGTGTTAAATGTGACGATTTTAATCAACGTCACAAAACATTGGTGCAGAAACTTAAAAAACAGGGCTATTCCACCAAGCGCCTCCACTCAAAGTTTCTCAAATTTGGCGATACATATCGCATGCTGATAGCAAAATACGAACGCAGCGTGCAAGATCTATGACGCTACGTTTCGTAACTTGTGTCTAATTCCGCTTAACCCGGGGCTAGGGGCCGTATGAACCCATGTACTTCAAGAACCTCATGGTACTCATATGAACCACCACAATCAAAGCGTGACTGAGATACATCATTCTTTAGATGACGACTTTACAACGAATATTATGGATTAAGAATACTGATCAGCGATACGGATTTGATATTTTTGGAACATCATGATGTCTTGCCGGCATCATTGAAAACTGTTGACCGCTTCTCTCTTGCAGGAAACAAGCCTATGTTTATGTATACTATGATTGTCTTTTTGAATTTGGTGCTAATACTGTTATATGGAAAATGGAATAGGTCTTTGGATTATGGACGCGGATATTCTCTAATGGACGACGGCTGGATTATGAATGACGGACTTGACGCTTGTAATTTGAGAGAAATCTGTTTGTTGTATTTACAACATACATGTGTTGTGTTGATTACTTCTGGATTGCTGGGTTGTTGACTTGTTTTTCTGGAAATACTTCCAATTTTGTTTGATTGTCGCTATATAGCTGAAATATTGCTATTGTTAACCTTAATTCGATTTCTCTCTCTCTCTCTCTCTCTCTCTTTTATTTCCCTGAAGTGATGATATAATAAGATAGAAGGATAGATGGATTATTTATCGGTTGTGTTCAAAAACATTAGCGCACTATGCGTTATTATTATGATCGGCACAGTGACCTATGGTGATATTTGAATGACCTTTACCATAAATCATTACCTTTACTACGCCGGCATGTGATAACTTTGCCACCCGGATTGATGATCTAAAATTAGTATTTTACCATCAAAGCCAGTTTGTTTACAGCATGTGAATGGCTTGTGGAAATAGACGTCACGCTCGAGCGCGTTGGTGGTTTATAGGCCCCTTGGATGACCAAACTTTGCTGTTTTCATTACTTACATTTAACGTTAGGCCATTCATCCATTTGGGAGTATTTTCTATTGCTATTATTTTATTTCGTAACGGTTGTACCATTAGCTCTTGATAGATTTGTGAACATCGAATGGTTGGTTTCTCGTATTCGATTTTTGCACTAGTTTTTCATGCAAACCGCTTGACATGCTTATTATACATACTGCAAAGTCAAAATTCGTCTCTAAATATGTCCTAGTGTTTTTTTTAAAATACATAAATTAGAATAAAAACTTGCCTTCTACCAGAAAGTATCTTTGAGTTGACAACACATAGCTGTCGAAATAGGAATTTTGAAAATGTTTTAGAAATAACATCAAGAATTAAAATTTGTTTCTACACCAATATAAATGTTCTGTCATCCTGAATATACCAAACTTTTCAATGAGCATACATACCTTTCTTACATGTTATCAACATTAAACGACTTGTTATATCCCGGATCTAATTTCTTCCATTCAGATAATATGAAAATGAAATGATGTACAAGTGGCGAATTTATCCGCTGAATTAAAACTCAGTTGGGAACTATATACATGCAAACATATTTTGCATTGCCAGACACATTTCACGTTTTCCTCTCCTGTTAACACCGGAATAATGCCCCATGGTGATGACATATCCACCTGGAGTGTTTACAGGGAATAGTACCATTGAAATATATATAAATGATATCTCGCGCGATCCAAGTCTATTCACGCATCAATAATTGGATGATTGAGTTAAATAGGGTGAGAATAATCCGCACGTACAACACAAGTGGAAATATACTTCCGTCAACGAGCTAATGCATGCACCGTAACTCACCGTATATGCACAGATAGATTTATTCATGTCTTTGTACTCAACGAAAGGAAATGTCAAGCATATACTTAAAAAAATATTCCATCATTCCGACGGATATATTTCTATTAAACACAATCGCATTCTACTGTTGCCGTTATTTCTGGAAGTGTAAAGAAAAGGTATACAATAGCGTTTTCCCACAAGAGATGACCGGTATATTATGATGTTGTTTCACGAATGCCACGTAAGTAGCTTTTTTGAACGGCGGTACAAATTAATATATCTATCATATATATGGAATACAGACTTCTCCAAAACAGTTGGTGAGCTAGGAAAATCTCCAAACTTGGACATCATTTTCTTGGGTTGATTCTATGAACCGTTCTGCAACAAGTTATGAAGTTAATTCGCATTTTCTTGACATTCGATGGCAGTTTATCTGTATCGGAATGTTCCATCGCATATGTCCTATCACTAATCGATATAAAAGCCAAGGAACGGCAATGCGAATTAACGAAGCATTTGTATCGACTGGTTGGTTGTTCCTCGGGAATTTTCCCATCGAAGGTCACAATGGGCGTAAACTGGGCATTAATGATCCCTGTTATGATTTGTATTCCAGTCAAGCTTTTTTGCAGATGTTTATGTGGAACTATGAATTAATCACACGGTCCACTTTTGGTTTGTTTGCCTGGTAAAAACTAGAAATCTATATCTCTCTAAAATAATTAGATTGAAATTCAATCTATCAGATTGAAATTAGTGACCAATCTATTGTCGGATTGAAAATATCCAATCTAATAGATTGAAAACGATAAAATGAATCTGTTTTATACAGAAAATTTAATCTAATAGATTGAAATTTTCAATCTAATAGATGGAATATTCAATCGAATAGATTGGTCACTAATTTCAATCTGATAGATTGAATTTTCAATCTAATTATTTTAGAACCCGACCGAAACAGAATGATGAAGCCGTTCTGCGGGAATTATGGATAGTGTACGAGAGAACAAAGTGATGAACTCAATGCAGAGAATCAGCTCAAAACACATACAGGTGTAAACGCATGGTTATAGGTTGTGCATTCGAGAAACTCATTTTCGGAGTGGAGCGCTGGAACAAACGGAGAGTACAGACACTGAGGTTTAGTGTCAGAGATTGCAATTAACATGATATGCGTATATACGGTCAACTTGGAAGATCTCATCCCGAAAATTTCATGGCGCTGTCAGTAAATTGTAAGATGATGCCGGATTTGGTGAATACAATGGCTACGTTGCTATATTGTCCAGCACACATCAGGTAGAATAACATATGGAGAGTATGGGGTAGCTTATTGGATGAAATGGTTAAATACATCCGTTTATAAAAAAACGGAGATTGTATTTTTAATTGCAAATGAAGAAAGTCGTATCCTAATAACAGGCTACATGATATCCTAATAACAGGCTACATGATATCCTAATAACAGGCTACATGATATCCTAATAACAGGCTACATGATATCCTAATAACAGGCTACATGATATCCTAATAACAGGTTACATGATATCCCAATAACAGGCTACATGATATCCCAGATTTGTCACGAATAACGATTTCGATCAGCCTAATATTCGATTAAGACCCGGGAAACCAACATTTACATTAAGCATTATCTTGAAACTCATCGAAGTATCCGGAAACTTCTAAAACATCTATCGACATTCGACATTCATTCAACATTATTAGCAATAATCTCCAAGGTGATAAAACCGTCTCCAGATATCATCACAGATCAGTTTCATGCTAGTTGGAATTAACAACCGTCTCCAATATAATAACTCTGCCACGAGATATCATCACAGATTAAGGATTCTAGTTTCATGTTTGATGGATTTTCCTGCTAAGATTGTCATGAGAATAAGTTCATTCAACTATGGACGTCATTCAACTATGGACGTCGATATTCGTTACGGACGAGGACTGGCTACTCAATGTCGGATCTGAAACAACTATCATAATTTATGTTTTTCAGTGGTATGGATCGTGTTATCGTGTTATCGATATAAATGGCTTAGGAAAGATACTCAACCCCGGAACGCGTTTAAATGGGGCGAACCTGCAAATATGATAACAGGGTATATTTTCTTTAATAGAGATTATATTTAATTAACAAACAAAAAAAAGGTTTTGCTTCGGAGGGAAATAACCTCGCTATGCCCGATAAATTTGCAACGGAGGGGAAATCACCACGCTATACCGATTCACCCTTCATATATTGGATGAATGGATTGAATATGGGGTGATAACAATCAGCTATCTCAAAAGGGCGAAATAAACGAAAGACTGTACATCCGGGAACGAATGAACGGATATTGTGTTGTGCGACCACGAATTTGAAGAAAAAAATCCTGCATCCCGGGTCATTTCGAGAAATTTTCCGTCAATATTTTCTTCTGATTAACAACAATAACATGATGTATGGCAACCACAGTCAAAAAAAAAAAGTTCATAAAGCTGATATGGATAAGTTACGTTATAGAATGAACTAATTCTTCTGTTTCCGCTATTTCTCAAGTAGTTTTCAGCAGAACTACATTTTCAATGATTGTGTATGTTGTCAGTGGGAATTTTCCGAGATAAGCATTAGCGCTCACTGATGCTGAACCTTATTGAAATATTCTTCAGACAGGATGTACACAAATAGCACAAACGACAAGACCATTATACATGGACTGGTCTTTATTATATTACGCATAGCTCTAGATCCGGTTGTATACACCTGAGTCGCGCTTGACCGATTAATCAAGTAAATAAACGTTATATTATTATAATGTCGTAGCGGATCGACTGAAAGACTATCCTGCAACTTATGTAATTGACAACATTACAACAGAGCAGAGCTAAATGTCTTACCATCAATACAACATACATCATTAGAACAGGGGAAGGCTCTCAGTGGATTACATATGTATAAATATCCAAAGTTTATAATTTTATGATCTCAATCCTACAATAACATAAAACCAATGAATATAAAAAGAGCAACACAATTTTTGATGGGATCGCAAATGAGGTATAGTATTATGAAAAAGATAATCGAAGATGCAAAAAACAATGTACTTCAATTATTGGCAAAAAATGATTTTTTTAGATTTTGTTTTCCTGGAAACAATTACTGACAAAATACGGGTTTGTGACTATATAAAGTACCTTCAGCTTCTAATCCCATGAGGTGTGGTTTGAAAGACCAAAACGAAATACATGTATAACTAACAAAAGAAATTTTTCGGTTAGGTCTTTTAAATAACAGCATCTGGGAGTGGTGGATTTGTGCAAAATCGTCAGTTTTGTGGTGAAAACAGGACCATTTCTTCTCTGTTAACACATGGAGCCAATCCAGAATAAAAACCGTTTTTTTTTGCAGCAACTTACTATTGACAAAACCAAAATCCGATCGGAGATGACGCCGTTAAGGAGAGGATTTGGGAGAACTTTGAAGTAGAAAACTGAGTCGGAATGTTGGACTTACTATTGATACCGTTCACTTACGTCATTCTTCTGTATCAGCATTGAGAGGTCTTCTTAGTGGTATCCACTCATATACTCGATGATTCTCTATTGACAGACGGAAACCTAAAAATACGACCAAGACATATACGACAAGACATACGAGTTGTCACAGCGACAGCTCACCAATTACCAATATACGAGTTGTCAGAGCATTTCCATCATAGCTCGCTAGATTTGTATCTAATACCGCTTATGTCGGTGCTAGGGGCCGTGTGATCATAACATCCAAGTTGCCACATGAACATGTACAGGTACAATAAAAGCGTACCTGAGATACATGAGCAGTGTGACTAACGTCACAGGACCGACGAAGTAGAGTAGGCATTAGGACTCGAACGCGAACTGAACTCTTGGAAATCCCCACCCCCAGTTGAAATCCTGCCTATATTAAGATGGGCACCGCCCAAGTCAGAATCGCCAGTGATTTTCATCAAAAATCACCAGAAATTTTCATCAAAAGTAGGTCAGCTCAGAACTTGTTGGTAACAGTCTCCTAATGCGCCTTCATTCCAAAAATAAACGATCGCCGATTTAATTTTACAATTTTTTAACTAAAGGAAACAGATTGAATAATAAAAAGTTCAGTAGATTTCAAGCTTTACGCGTGAAAATACATTTACATCTCTTTAATGGTTTTCAGTGCCCTTGTCCAGGATCAAAACAACTTTTTGAACCGCATTATTTTCCCAACAATACAACAAATTATTATATATAGTACGATGGTAGAAAGGTAGCATTTATGTAGTTTACGGTAATTCAACTCAAGACCAACACCTTCTCTGCACAAGATAATAATGATTCTATGTCATTCTCTTGGGCATAACCGGTACAATGACGAATAAATAGCGTCTCTACATCACGTTGTTATCTAGATAAATGAGACAACACATTTTGGGTATCGGCAATCTGATGAATGTACTATTGCGGTTTTCTTGTTTCACATTATATTCTATGACGGTTGATCGGTGATTTTCTTCATTGATAAACGTTAAACCACCTCAGCTTCGTTGTGTGAATCGGAATTGCATTGCTGTGACACACCAACACACTCCGTGGCTGTGATTCTGTATCCCCTAATCAAGGAATCAAAATGGATCAAGATTTGAAATGACAAGAAAAATTTAGACATGTTTTGTTTACACATGTAATTTTTTGTTTAAATTATATTCCAGTGTGATATATAGTCAATATTCAAGAAGTACAAAAAAACTCAAAGTATGTGCTCATATTTTCCCATCATGATCAAAGTTACTTTATCTAGTTAAATTCTACTCAAAGAAAATAAATTAAGACCCTTTAAACATGGCGTCATGGCTTTGTTTCACCCTCAGTAAACTGTTATCATTGTTGCTCACACAGACGAATCTGAAGGACGATACCACATCTTTCTTTCTTCTGCTGGGTTATTGCACCAGGCTGACTTAATTGGTTGATGTAGGATATTTCAACACCAGTGAGCAATTTGACCTGAATTTGAAGCCTGATGTCGTCTGTGATGAAATTTTTCGATGTGAAATAGGATACACGTTAAAGGCCACAGTTTACATGTATCTATAACAATATACTGAATTGTGTGTATTGAGGCTGGCAAGTTGGTAATAGCAGTGTAGATAAATGCACTAACAAATGATGGAAAATTAGCATTTCCTATTTCATAAAAACAATTACGGATGGCATATCCTACCAGATTTAGTACTGTGTTAAATATACAGTGAAACATACAGCCAAGGGTTCCCGATGGGCATGGCAGTGCACTCGCTGAGCCATCAATAAATAATAAAAAAAATAATTATAAATCAAATTTTCATCAGAATTCGGTCAGCTCAGAACTTGTTAGTAACAATGCCCTAATGCACGTTCATGCCAAAAATCAAGGTTCTAATGTCAACGGTTCTCCTTATTTTGCCGACGAAAGGATTCGGATGGACTGACTGACTGACTGACTGACTCACTCATTACCGGACAATTTGCGATCTGTAGCCTACTTCGTAGGAACAACACATATCACGAATCGTTAGATTCTTGGTATGTGCTTTAGAATAGGTTAACCGGAAGACTATACTGTGAAGTGGCTCTGTCCGTATGTCGGCACCTCAGGTAATTTTTACCTGTATATGGCGAGATTCTGCTGGTGGACGTTTCGTCCCCGAGGCCCGCCCCCTGTACAGACCTTTTGGTCTTTGATATTTGTTGGCATTTGTGGGAAGTTGATGCTGGGTCGACATCGGACATTACAGACTAGTCTTTTGTGTTAAATGCCGTCATTTTCATCTGACAACGATATAGCTCACCAATCCCCAGTGTACGAGTTTTCACAGCGACAGCTCACCAATTACCAATATACGAGTTGTCAGAGCATTTCCATCAAAGCTATCTAGATTTGTATCTAATATCGCTTATGCCGGTGCCAGGGGCCGTGTGGTCATTTCATCCAAGTTTCCACATGAACAGGTACAATAAAAGCGTACCTGAGATACATGAGCAGTGTGACTAACGTCACAGGACCTACGAAGTAGAGTAGGCATTAGGACTCGAACGCGAACTGAACTCTTGGAAATTCCCACCCCCAGTTGAAATCCTGCCTATATTAAGATGGGCACCGCCCAAATCAGAATCGCCAGTGATTTTCATCAAAAATCACCAGAAATTTTCATCAAAAGTAGGTCAGCTCAGAACTAACGATCGCCGATTTAATTTTACAATTTTTTAACTAAAGGAAACAGATTGAATAATTAAGGTTCAGTAGATTTCAAGCTTTACGTGTGAAAATACATTTACATATCTTTAATGGTTTTCAGTGCCTTTGTCCAGGATCAAAACAACTTTTTGAATCGCATTATTTTCCCAACAATACAACAATTTTTTATATATAGTACTATAGTAGAAAGGTAGCATTTATGTAGTTTACGGTAATTCAACTCAAGACCAACACCTTCTCTGCACAAGATAATAATGATTCTATGTCATTCTCCTGAGCATAACCGGTACAAAGACGAATAAATAGCGTCTCTTCATCACGTTGTTATCTGGATATATGAGACAACACATTTTGGGTATCGGCAATCTGATGAATGTACTATTGCGGTTTTCTTGTTTCACATTATATTCTATGGCGGTTGATCGGTGATTTTCTTCATTGATAAACCTTAAACCACCTCAGCTTCGTTGTGTGAATCGGAAATGCATTGCTGTGACACACCAGCACACTCCGTGGCAGTGATTCTGTATCCCCTAATCAAGGAATCAAAATGGATCAAGATTTGAAATGACAAGAGAAATTTAGACATATTTTGTTTACACATGTAATTTTTTGTTCAAATTATATCCAAGTGTGATATATAGTCAATATTCAAGAGGTACAAAAAAAACCCAAAGTATGTCCTCATATTTTCACATCCATGCCAAGAAATACTGCATTGAAAACAGCGATGATTGTTTGAGGGTATATGCAGTAGTTAAGATTAACCTCAATAATAGGGCCATGTGGCATACAGTGGGACAGGGTATTTTTAGCTTTGGGTAATTTGACCTGAATTTGAAGGCTCAAGCCTGATGTGGCCAATGTGAAATAGGATACACGTTAAAGGCTACAGTTCACATATATCTATAACAATATACTGAAGTGTTAATTATCAATCTAATTTTAATCAGAATTATTTCAGATCAGAACTTGCTGGTAACAATGCCCTCGTGCACGTTCATGCCAAAAATCAAGGTTCTAATGTCAACGGTTCTCCTTATTTTGCCGACGAAAGGATTCGGATGGACTGACTCATTACCGGACAATTTGCGTTCTGTAGCCTACTTCGTAGGAACAACACATATCACGAATCGTTAGATTCTTGGTCTGTGCTTTAGAATAGGTTAACCGGAAGACTATACTGAGAAGTCATGTAGCTCTGTCAGTATGTCGGCCCCTCTTCCAACTTACCTTATATGTGTTGTAACTGGACACCGTGTCGATTCTGAATGAAGACTACTAAACATAAACATAAACAACATAGTTATCAGTGTCCTATATTTATCACAAAATGTCTCAAATTTTGAGCGACGGCACTTCCTGGTGTAGGCGCTCTATCATTTTCCCCAGCCCATCAACAAGCGCACGTGTATAAATAGCTACTTCTGGAGTTTGAACGCTCGAAATTTGACATCCAGGTTATAGGTAGAAAGTCGGATACAAGTGGGACCAGATTAAAATGAACGCAAATGCAGGTGTAATATATTTCAATGTTCTAAAAATAAAATGGATTTGATTCACGAAGCATTTTGGGGAGAAATGTTTTCCAAAAAAAAATGAAAATCCAGCTTCTGCACACTGATATGACATGAGCTCATCTTATGTGAGCCTGTGTAACTTTATAACTTAATTATACATTGTATAGCTGTATATAGGGGGGGGAGAGAGAGAATTAAAGTTTAATGTCGCGTTCAGCAATATTTCAGCTATATAGCGACGAACAAACAAAATTCAAAGTACTCAAGTCACTAACTTAATAATCCAACGCATTAAAACATACACACATTAAAACTTATGTAACAGACGGATTTCTCTCAAATAACCCGAGATGAATTCCTCCCTCACCCGACTAAAAAGATCTTCCAAATAAGTCGCTCGATAAAAAGCATCTCTTAAAATCTTAAAATTCGATAAGAGTATGTTTCACCGTGAGATCCTCATGGCATGGAACACACCTTGGGACTGGCTCTTTTTTTAGTAAATGTCCGTGAGTTAATCGTGTATGGCCGATTCTACATCGCCTGATCATGGTTGGATCGAAACGTTTCTGGCTGTTCAGATGAGTGTAGCCTACAGTTTTTTTGAACTCATGAAGTTTGTTATTATTCACAGCATCTCACAAATATTGAAACAGCCGTCTCACATAAGTACAGATATAGAGGGCCTGAAATCGCTATATGGGATTTCAACAGGATCAATCTCATCTTCTAGGGCTGCCTTAGCCATCCTATCAGCCTCAGTATTACCGACGTGACTAGGTAACCTATAATTTTGTAGTTGAAAATCCTCTCTTCCTAATATTGGTTCAACCGTGAATAAATAATGGTGTTTCCCCAGTAGTTTTCCTTCAGGTAACACAGATAATATATCGCTAAAAAAAAGCATGTTTGTGACAGCTTGGTCATTGAAGCACAAAATTCAATAACCAATAACAATTATTTGCATGTCAGATACTTTTTCTTCTATTTTTAGCCTGTGGGATTTTTTAGCTGGCGCTACCGAAGTGTAAGCGGATATTCTTCAGTGGACGACGGCTGAATATTGAATGAGGTAATAGACGCTTGCATTTAGTATATATAGAGAAGATATAAGAGTATCGGTTCACACAGCACCGTGCACACAGACCGTCACAGTTATATGTGATATCCAAAGAAGATAACCGTTAATTTATCTCAGTTTACCATGGCAGGACTAACACATCAGGGTGAGTGCTGACCGTGGCTAAGGTCTCTCTCAATTATTTTTCTTTTATTATATCATATTATTGTGATCTTTGTGACACTTTTGTTTGGTATGTTATATTTCGGAATAGAATGGATAGAGGATTTCAACATATCACACGAAGACGGGCCCTCATAGTGTGGGAAAGGATGATAGACACCCTACCGTATTAGCATTTCCCAGTGTTCTATCAGTGTACGAATAAACACCGAGGCGTCAGATCGAACGTGTTCTAGACAACAGTCATCAACGAAGAATATGATTCAATAATCGAATCATTTATATAGTACTATCCAAGAAGACCTTATATACAAATTTGCAATTACATTTCTGATATTAAGAAAGTTAAATAATATACACTTATTGTTAACGTTGTGGTTAATCCATCGTTTTTCGATGATTTATTTTGCATGGGGAAATATTCATCTCAATAATATAACAATTTTTGTAAAAACAGCATTCAACCAAAGAGTAAGATTCTTTGCTGTAGTATTTTTCTGTAATTAATCGCGATATATAATAGAAATATCTAAACTGGTCAATCGTGAAGAAAAATAACGTTAATTACAGTGAATTTCAGTGTTTTCAAAGTGTTGTTAGTACGATCGTGCATGTATTATGCGTGGTATATTGAGTGCGATCCCATATTATTGACGTATTCAACCGATAGTTTCTTTAAACTTTTCCTTGTGTATACTGATTGTTTGTCCTATACATCTTCCACGTCATGCATACGGACGAATTAAATCTGCTATAAAGGTATTATTATTATTATTATTAGTGATACTCTATTCGTACGTAAGGCAAGCCGTTTACTTTTTATTCCACATTTAATGATCAAATATTTGATGATATAAGTACATGATTTGCTGGTATCATCAAACAATTTGATGATACCATTAAACGTTTGGTGATATTATCAAATTTTCAACGATAACAGAAAACCATGTGATGATATCACCAAACATACGCACATCAATATGAACGTAATATAAAAGAAGCCCCATTTTTTTTTAGCAGAATACTCACAAAACTCCACACAAAACAAAACGTGTCAGAGTTCCGAGCAAACGATAAAGGTGTGTAGCCCTCCGCTCCTCCCTTAATGGACGACACTAACTCTTTTTTGCTTATTTTCCGAAATCAGTATTCGACCATCGATCCTTCTTGTGAAAATATATATTGAAAGTTCTCTGCTTAAATAGTTTCATTTTAAATCTAAATACCAGGTGTACAGAGGACAGAGGTGTAAAAATTGTTGTTTTTTCGGAAAATATTCAGTCTGGACACATGAACTTTGGCAGACTTATTCTATATATGGTAAATTGAAATTAACTGTCTCAATATTTCCCTATAATATTTCAGATTTTTGGAACTATGACCGCAAAATGATTGTTTTTTAATTAAAATAAGTTTGGTGCTTTCTGAGAAATAGCCATCCAAAACAGGAGGTTGATTTAAGACAAAAGAAAAATTGAATTACTTCATACGTATCACATCTAAAGTAACCAGACTTATTACTGAATACATAAGCTGCTAAAGCATATGAATATAAGGTCTGTGCCATACTTCTTGCATTAGAAAGATTCTTATGGTAATTAAGTATAATTTATAGAATATTAATGATCAAGGTTTCCCCCACACCACTCCTGGGTTTATTTTTCTTAATTTTACAATTAAACACTAGGCCGTCCATCAAGAGAAAATACGTATTAAAAATTCAGTTTCTAAATAGTATGATTTCAAATCTTAAATGAGAGAACCATACGCATGATCAACTCTAGACGGAGATGAGAAAATTGAATGAGCGATTCCTTCTACTCGATCGTTGTGTGCAATACTTTTATCAGTCTTTATTTATATTTCGGAACATATTCAATATAGACACCTGAAATTTAGCAGACTTATTCTGTACATCGTATATAGTAAGTTGAATGTCTCAATATTTTTCTATATTACCCGGTATCGGGATCAAAAGTTTTTCTTTTGATTTAAATGAAAAATATACAGATGATAGAAAAATTTAGGAACTGCTTTATGGTGAAAGTTGTCTTCAACCATTATTAAAATTAAAATAAGCTTCGTACTTCGTGAGAAAAAGACATAAGCTAAGGTTAATTAAAAAATAAATAATTATTTCATACGTATTACAGTAACCAAACTTATTTTTGAACACAGAAATTTCTAAAATAAATATTAGAATAGGTCTGTGTCATAATTCTTGCAGTAGAGAGACAAATAATGTTACTGGCTGTGTAAAAGCGTCTGCAGGTAGGCTGTACCTTAACAATAGATGCTTCCAGCGATTTGTGAACACCAAATACTACTCAAAACAACCAATTCATTTCCATAAAATAGTGGTTTTGTAAACAGAATTTCTTAATAGTATTTTTAGTGTAATTTATAGAATATTAATGATCAAGGTATGTGACCTTCGTGCACCCCTCTCCAGAGACGATTATTTCAGAATTCACCATTGGACCATCTATAGTGAAATATAAACCAGAAATTCATTTTACAAATAGTTTAAAATCTACCATTAATCCGATAAATTTCAAACAGACGTGTGCATATTGATTTGTCGATTCTTCGTTCTCGATTTTTTTTAACTAGTTTCCGGCCTGGACACTTTGTTTTGGTACAATTATTCTATAAATGGTATAATAAAAATAGCTGTCAACATTTTTCTATATACTCCTGTTTTCAAACTATAGAAATTTAAAGTTAAAGTTAGCCAATGAGCCCTTGCAAACCGTTCCTCCGTGCCTGTGCTCTAAATTGTTTGTTGAAAATTATTAAGCTAAAAAATTTGCCAAACTTCGTCAAGCGCTTTCACATCTTCCGATGCTCTTCTGTGATTAATAAAATACAAGTAATAACGAGCATATATGGGCGTAAGTTATATGTATGTGGCATAATTCTTGCAGTAGAAAGACAAATAATGATAGTGTGCAAAAACGTCTTCATTAAAAATAGATACATCCAGCGATTTACGATCGCCAAATACGATCCAATAAAAAGTCAACTCGCCATGAAATAGTGGTTCAGGAACAAGTTGCTTAATAGTACTTCTATTATTATTATTTTTAAGTCATGTACCATCATGCTGTGTGCCCCTATTCCTATCCCCTCCTGGGATGAAAACTGCCATTTCTTTTACTTAGTTTCAAATTCGAATATTAGGCCCATCTAGAGAAAATATATATTAAAACTTCAATTTCTAAATATTTTCATTTTTTAAATATAACAAGAGGTGAAATTTGCTTCAATATACGCCCGCACAACACATCGTCTCACCTAAAATCGTCCGTAACACACAAAATTGTGATTTTCAATGATTTCCTGTTTTGGGGTTAGGATCTTGAACTCAGTATTGGTATGTGACACTTTGTCTCTCCATAATGTATATACAGATACAAAGATGATTTTAATGATTTCCCGATTTTGGAGTTACAGTGACCTTGATATTTCATCTTGACCTCAATTTTGGTAATTGACACATGATCTGCCCTAATGTATCTACTGATACAAACATGAATTCCATATTTTGGGGTCACAGTGACCTTTGACCTTTGAACCTGATCTTAATTTTCGTACGCGACACATCGTCTCCACCTACAGTATCCGCTCAGAAAAGGATAGAAAAATGTCATAGATATAGAACGGACACGAATGGTTCAATGATGTCCTGATTTTCAGGCCGCAGTGACCTTTGGTCTCTGCCTTTGACCGTCTTTATAGTACACGAAACACTGCATCCCCCTGGGGTATCCACCCCCAAAAAGGTCGAAACTGTAGATAAAATACTGTCCCAGACACGAACGGACGAACGAACGGACAGGCGGGCGGCCGGAAATCGCCATTACATAATACGTCAGCTTTTGAGCGGGTATATGCAAATGAGTGTGCCATAAACATGATAAACTATAGAGAGACGTGAAAATTGAACGGTTCATTCCGATTTTCCGAAACATGGGAAAATTCCGATCGATTACCACTAGTTTTACCCGATTATATTTTGAATTTTCCGAAAAGTATTCAGCTTGACACCTGAAATTTGGCATACATATTGTATAAATGGTATAGTAAAAATAACTGCCTCAATATATCTGTATATTACCTGTTATTAGAATAATGAATTTCAAAGTTAAAGTTAACAAATGTGATTGTTTCTCTTCATTCACATAATTAAGCAAGCGATTTATAGAAAACCATACATAAATGAGACAAATTGAGATTATTGGAGGTTTTATTTGCCATTTTTGAAATTAAAATACGTTTCGTAATTTGTGAGAAACATACATTCTAAATTTGATTAAAACAGATGTTTGGAACGTATCACATTCACAATAACCTTCCTTATTTTTCTGTATTGCTGAATACTTAATCTTTTCAAACATGTATGTTAATATATTATTATATGTATGCGTCATACAACTTGCAGTAAAACGACGCATGTTAGTGGATGTGTGAAAACGTCTTCAGGTTGCCTAAACGTTGACAATAGATACTTCCAGCGATTCATGTGTCACCAAATTCGACACAATAAAATGCTATTTGTTGCGATAAGTGATTCAGTATACATACTTTCTTAATAGTATTTTTAGTATAAATTATACAATATTAAGTCCAAGTCTTCTTATAATTTGAATTAAAATCCGATACGGATTTTTATATTTTTGGAACATCATGATGTCTTGTCGGCATCATTGAAAACTGTTGACCGCTTCTCTCTTGCAGGAAACTAGCCTATGTTAATGTATACTATGATTATCTTTTTTGAATTTGGTGCTAATACTGTTATATGGATATGGAATAGGTCTTTGGATTATGGACGCGGATATTCTTTAATGGGCGACGGCTGAATTATGAATGACGGACTAGACGCTTGTATCTATACGGAAGTGAAAATATCTTACTCTCGCACCGATCGACGATTATAACTTCAAAATTGTAAAATATCATTTTCTGTGTAATAATGTTCACGAATGTCCTGTAAATTCTTAAAAGTATCTAGCATATGACATTTGCTAGATCACATTTGCTAAATCACAAAAATACAAAACTGATATAGCACATAGATTATCAAGCGCCTTTGATAAAGTTTTCTCATGATTATTAAATACTAGAGAGGTGAAATTTGCTTCAATATACGCCCGCACAACACATCGTCTCACCTAAAATCGTCCGTAACACACAAAATTGTGATTTTCAATGATTTCCTGTTTTGGGGTTAGGATCTTGAACTCAGTATTGGTATGTGACACTTTGTCTCTCCATAATGTATATACAGATACAAAGATGATTTTAATGATTTCCCGATTTTGGAGTTACAGTGACCTTGATATTTCATCTTGACCTCAATTTTGGTAATTGACACATGATCTGCCCTAATGTATCTACTGATACAAACATGAATTCCATATTTTGGGGTCACAGTGACCTTTGACCTTTGAACCTGATCTTAATTTTCGTACGCGACACATCGTCTCCACCTACAGTATCCGCTCAGAAAAGGATAGAAAAATGTCATAGATATAGAACGGACACGAATGGTTCAATGATGTCCTGATTTTCAGGCCGCAGTGACCTTTGGTCTCTGCCTTTGACCGTCTTTATAGTACACGAAACACTGCATCCCCCTGGGGTATCCACCCCCAAAAAGGTCGAAACTGTAGATAAAATACTGTCCCAGACACGAACGGACGAACGAACGGACAGGCGGGCGGCCGGAAATCGCCATTACATAATACGTCAGCTTTTGAGCGGGTATATGCAAATGAGTGTGCCATAAACATGATAAACTATAGAGAGACGTGAAAATTGAACGGTTCATTCCGATTTTCCGAAACATGGGAAAATTCCGATCGATTACCACTAGTTTTACCCGATTATATTTTGAATTTTCCGAAAAGTATTCAGCTTGACACCTGAAATTTGGCATACATATTGTATAAATGGTATAGTAAAAATAACTGCCTCAATATATCTGTATATTACCTGTTATTAGAATAATGAATTTCAAAGTTAAAGTTAACAAATGTGATTGTTTCTCTTCATTCACATAATTAAGCAAGCGATTTATAGAAAACCATACATAAATGAGACAAATTGAGATTATTGGAGGTTTTATTTGCCATTTTTGAAATTAAAATACGTTTCGTAATTTGTGAGAAACATACATTCTAAATTTGATTAAAACAGATGTTTGGAACGTATCACATTCACAATAACCTTCCTTATTTTTCTGTATTGCTGAATACTTAATCTTTTCAAACATGTATGTTAATATATTATTATATGTATGCGTCATACAACTTGCAGTAAAACGACGCATGTTAGTGGATGTGTGAAAACGTCTTCAGGTTGCCTAAACGTTGACAATAGATACTTCCAGCGATTCATGTGTCACCAAATTCGACACAATAAAATGCTATTTGTTGCGATAAGTGATTCAGTATACATACTTTCTTAATAGTATTTTTAGTATAAATTATACAATATTAAGTCCAAGTCTTCTTATAATTTGAATTAAAATCCGATACGGATTTTTATATTTTTGGAACATCATGATGTCTTGTCGGCATCATTGAAAACTGTTGACCGCTTCTCTCTTGCAGGAAACTAGCCTATGTTAATGTATACTATGATTATCTTTTTTGAATTTGGTGCTAATACTGTTATATGGATATGGAATAGGTCTTTGGATTATGGACGCGGATATTCTTTAATGGGCGACGGCTGAATTATGAATGACGGACTAGACGCTTGTATCTATACGGAAGTGAAAATATCTTACTCTCGCACCGATCGACGATTATAACTTCAAAATTGTAAAATATCATTTTCTGTGTAATAATGTTCACGAATGTCCTGTAAATTCTTAAAAGTATCTAGCATATGACATTTGCTAGATCACATTTGCTAAATCACAAAAATACAAAACTGATATAGCACATAGATTATCAAGCGCCTTTGATAAAGTTTTCTCATGATTATTAAATACTAGAGATGACCTACATATTCATAGCAATTCGCAATGGAGACTGTATTCACCCCATGTGTGATAATGTGTTGGTTAGTAAGAATATATATCATCGGTTTTTATTCAGCTGACTCTAACTATAGGAGCTCAATCTACCGGAAGCTGAAACAAATACATTGATGATATGACTTAATCTTGTAGTGGAAATAAAATCCTTTTATTCAGAAAAGAAGACATCTAAATATGAAAATAAAACTGTACATTGTATCTGTGGGGAATCTTGTAAGGAACAGATGGATAGATTATTTTGAAATCTAGATATAATATAGTTAAGTCGCACATATGCGTTGTAGTTTTCAAAATCAAAATCGAATTATCTAACAGTATCACTAGTGTGCTTAATGAATTGCCTTTGTGTGTTCAGAAATTTGAATCAGACATCTTGAATATGATGCGCGTTGCAATCTTCAAAAGTAAAATTCAGTTACCTTATAATAATGCTCCCAAAACATCGATGTAAATAAATGGTTGCACATTTGCACTGGTTTGGTGCATGATTAGAATGGAACGGTTATGCTCAATCCTTCTCAACCTAAAGGTCAAATAATCACTCGGCTACATTACATATGATGACTGTTCTTTACAACTAATCATCTGACACAACATGGTTGTCTTATAGTTGAATTTGATTGGTCGAGCCTTTGAGTTTGATTCCGTTTTCCTCCCGAACCCACAATTTGCTCGCTTCTCATCTCACCCTTATCCTCCTCATTTGACTCTGGCCCACATTTGATCCTTATCATGATGTCACTGGACCTGGTCCTGAACCCATCTCGATCATGAACAGATGCTAATCTGAACCATGCAGTGACCCCCCAGGCCCTTAGTTTCTACACAAAAACCTAGTTCTGTTAAACTAACATAACATACAAGCGTCTAGTCCGTCATTCATTATTCAGCCGTCTTCCATTAAAGAATTTCCGCGTGTATAAACCGAAGACCTGATAACGTTAGCACTAAAAGGATAAATCATAGTATACATAAAACTAGGCTAATTTCCTGCAAGACAGAAGCGGTCAACAGTTTTCAATGATGCCAGCAAGACATCATGATGTTCTAAAAGTATCAAATACGTATCGCTGATCAGTATCCTTAATCCATATGATATACTTTGTAGAGTCGTTATCTAGAGTATGATGTATCTCAGTCACGCTTTGATTGTGACTGTTCATATGAACACTATGAGAATCTTGAAATACATAGGTTCGTACGGCCATAGCCCCAGGTTAAGCGGAATTAGACACAAGTTACGGAACTCACCGCCATAGATCTTGCACGCTACGTTCGTATTTTGCTATCAGTATGTGATATATATCGCCAACCCAACATTATGTTGTATGGAATTACAACACATATAAGGGAAGTGAGAAGAGGTGCCGACATCTGGCAGAGCCATATGACCTCACAGTATAGTCTTCTGTTTAACCTATTAGACGGCAGATGTAATTATGCTATATGATACAGAACTAGTTCGTTACGCGGAACAGAATCTTTGATTAACTACATTGCTACATTCAATACTTGCAGATTGGTAGTAGTCAATAGCATGTTACTATTCAATTATACATACTGTCTGTCTCTCAATCTGGGCGTTACTGAATTTCAGCAATATATTGGTACCAATTTATCTCGAAGTAGTGTAATTCCGAACAGTATCTCTATGTAATTTATATATTTTCATTCTAAGATTTAAAGAATCAGTTGAGAATTGTATAATTTATTGAGAATCATAGAAAATCTCGAATACAAGCGTCAGATCCGACATTCAGTAGCCAGCTGTGGTCCTTAATCCGGTTCCTGTTGCTTCAATGCAGTTTGCTGAGAAGCAACTGGAACTTGATAATGTGGTGTCTAGCACTGCAATTGCACTTGTCCTTTATTGCACCATTGTAGACGTCCTGTCTGTGTCTTGTGTGCTGTCTTCAGTGTTTTTTAGAGTGGTTGGTGGTTGTCTGGTTCCATGTTGCTTCAGAGAAGAACAGGAACACAGCTTTGCTAGGTGATGCTTAGTTGGTTTATCGCGATATGACTGAAAGTTTATATTGTTGAAAGCGACGTTAAATCCTATTCACTCACTCACCTTACTCCAATCAACCATATAACAGATATCTATAAACTCACTCTACCATCTTGCAAGAGTTTTACATGTTCACTCTATTGGCTAGTTTGCCCCACTCTGTTGATCGATTCTTTTATTATTAAACTTTATCCAAAACTCAGCTGAATTCTTTAGTCGCATTAAAGCGTTTCGACTTAAATTGGAAATATATAGCCCATCTCTTCCGATTTTCAGGGTACGCGAATCAGCCACCCCCGGCGCATGACGGACGAGCGCATCTGCAGGACCCGCTTCCGGGGCCGGGGCAGAAATACGCCTACCCTGGAGTATATCACCAGCCAGGAACACATGTTGTGGTAAGTTGAAATTACATTGTCAGTCGGATACCGTCACATCGGTTCTCATTCTCTCCATCAGATGTTGGTTATCAATTGTACTTTGCGAAGCCAGTGAGTCGTAATTGTTATTTTCCGAGACAATCCAACAGATTTCGGCTGTTAAGCACATGGTGGGATCTTGAGAACCCACCCAACCAGTTCACGTGTTATAGTAAAACCTCAACAAGCGGTTAAAATGGGTATTTAATGAATAAATAAACGATTGCTTTCGCATATTAAGCTCCTTTCTTGCAATATAGAAAAGATCAGCAATATTCAAAGTATGAATCCTGATGTTCATGTCGCTATAAAATAGAAAGAGAACCATTCTTGTAAACAATCACCGCCATTGTCCAACTGTGCATTTCCATATGACAGTTGCTTATATTTGATTTATTTTATGCATACATGGATTCGAATTTGAACACTTTCATAAGAAGGTCCTTATCTTGCCTATAGTATCATCTAATACGTCGTTTGATTAATATGATGATTTCAATCAACGTCACAAAGCCTGTTTGCAGACCCTGGGTCGATTTGGCCATTTTATCAAGCTATTTCATAGCAATTTACTCAAGTTTGGTGAGGAATAGCAAATTTTCTTATGGCAAATTACGAAAAGTGGGGATAGTTGAAACTATGCTTCCTGGTTTGTAGGTCATTGATTTGTTTGATTTGAATCACGTATATGTGGTATATTCAATATATCCGACAATAATACGGCAAGCTTTAAATTCATTGATTTCCCACTGTATCGGATTCCTTGTACCGCGCCATTAAAACAAAATCTAAAAGAATCTATATACGCTACACGTTAAGTTGGGTCAAAGATACGTTGCTTGGGATTCGAACAGAACCTCTCGTGAATTGTCTTTTGTATCTGAATACAGAAGTTGTTCATAGTAATGCGAACCTAAAATATTATGTCGATGATTGTATATTGATTTGGGGACGTGCGAGATAGAGCTTGATACATAGAATTATTATTAACTTGCCAAAGAATCGTGTTTAGGTAGACGCTGAATTCGAGATCGCGATTGGACCACATACCCTGCTTTTATTATATTTTAATTAGCAATATCTGTTATGGCAACGGTTTAGAAATGAAAAGGTTTTTGATTCGTCATATGTAGGACTATGACAAGAAAAAACGACGGCTATCACTCTAAGACATTTATTTGTATGAAGGGAAATATCAGTGGTACGACATATCCTAGTCCGAACTTCCTCTAAATCTTCCGGGATAAGGACTATTACTCTCGGATAGATTCTCTTGACTGGGGTTAGTGATTTATCTCTATAAGGAGGGGAAAGCGCGATCACGAGATTGCTTGACCTCATACCAGTGTAAAAAAAGATTATTCGGCTGTACTATAACACTTACCTCATATGTTTAGTACGGAATTATTTTTCATTCATGGTCAGTCCAATTTGGGCTATGTTCTTCGCCTGTTACAATGTTGTACTTGTCCTTATTAGGGCGGAAGGGTTATAGTGAAAGCTTGGACCAGATTAAAAAGCCTGATCATTACTCTATGTGATAATTATCGTTACTGTGATTCACACGATACAAACTTGTATTGTGTTCAGTAGAAACAATAACCTTGATCAGCTCTTATTTTAAACAGACAGTTCAGCCGAGGACGGCTGTAGTATCGCCAGTGGATCCACCGCCGAACAATTACATGGCTCTTGCCGTCTTCACGTGTTTGTGTTGTTGCTGGCCTCTGGGTTTAATCGCGATCCTCTTTTCATCAAAGGTATTAAATGTATCCAAGATTGTATATCCTTGTTGGGAAATCATTTCACGTACGATATAGACTAACACTGAAACGCTAATCCCGTAACACACTAAAACGTCTTCACTAAATTCTCTGTTCCCCAATAAGAGATGAGGTAACGACAGATAGTAACTTTTATCACATCTTAGTGGCCAACAGCAATGTGAAACGCCATTTAATACAAAAGCAGTATTACTGCCTTATAGGCAGCCCAACTAGCCTATTTGTATGTATACTATGATTTATTGTATACTTTGGTGCTAATGCTATTATATGAAATAGGTCTTCGGATTATGGACGCGGAAATTCTTTAATGGACGACAGGTGAATATTGAATGATGGACTAGACGCTTATATTACATTTTTGTCTATACGTTTCCCTTTCTATTTCGAGATATTGTGATATGGCAAATAAATCATCATACTTTTTTTAGTTCAGAAATTTATTTTTCCACAATAAAAATCCTACAGAAGAATACAAGACAATTGCAAGTAAAAGCAAATGAGGGAGATCACTTAAAACAGACTAAGAAAATACAAAGATAAAAGAAAAACAAGTAAACGGATAAGTGATCCTTTCTCGATGCAGAAAAACAACATCGAGTTCAGGGATACAATGGACTTCTTATATGGTACAATTAATGGTATTCTCAAAATCGTACTAATATAAAAAAATATATTCCCAACGCTTTTCAAACGTTTGATATGACCTATATCATATATTCAGCTCAAAATGGACAAGCATACTGACAGTGTGACCTACAGTGCACCCGTCTCTTTCTAACCTCTTTATTTCTTTATGTGTGAACGAGATCTAAATACGTTGGAAAATAAACTGTGTGTGCCAGCTAGCATTATGATATGAAATATTACTATAAACAATTCCAAAATCACGAGAGACCTCATCTGAATGTGTCAGGATTGGATGGGATTGATTTTTTTTTGGAAATATCAGATTTATTAATATTACATAATTAAAGTCATTTTGATGTAATTGTGAATGCTACTTAATATTAAGATTTTTCCTGGATAGAGCGCACGTGTAGTTTTATGTATTTCAGTTATATTTTGTTTATCCACATGCAGTCTAACGGTCGTGCTGCCGCTGGAGATACTGAAGGAGCCAGATCACAAGCTAAGACGTCGCTGAGATTGTCCATCTCCGCCATTGTATGCGGTGTCATCATTACCGTCGTCGTTGTCGTTTTACAGGTTCTCAGTAGACAGAAAAATCAGGCAGGATAAAAAAGACCCAGATCCATTTACTACTACGGAGAAAGTGTCAAATTGTGCTGCAATACATTCAAAGTTCAAGGAAATACACCTGTTATGTCCGGCTCAACGTCCTTTATCTCTTGATTAAATATGAATAAACGAATCATTTCGATGAAAAAAAATATGAAAAGTAAAAACTGACTGGAGTAAAGTATTGATTATTATTGATTAATAACATACATTATTTCTTGAAGTAGTATTTGACGAAGTGGTAACAAACAGTGAAAAATATATGTTCGACACTTCATTTGACCCATAAAGGAATTATCAAGTTTGTACAGTAGTTTCAACCACGAATACAATTTCGCATTAAATTTATCTATCATGCCATTTTCATAACGATTGATTGTTCAATACGTATGTAATCTTTAACATCATACTGTAGACCGGCAAAGTGTATAGGCTTTTCTTGACATGTACATTTGTAGACATAATATTTAGTAATCTCAGGATGGAATTGATAGGCTTTTATTTCCTTTTAGTTACACCAAACAAGATTTGCTTTCGGGTGATATTTTTTTTTGTAAACAGCAGACATTTCATCACCTTCTTTCAGATGATTTGATAGGGCTATTACATCATTGCTCTTGGATATTTGTATCTAATACCGCTCAATCCGGTGATAGGGGCCGTGTGGGCATGTCATTTAAGATGTCCACATGAACAGTTACATTAAAAGCTTGCCTGAGATACAAATCATCACAGAGATCAATATTTGTTTCTTGTGATGTTTTTAGATATGCAATCATAATATTAGCCTATGGGATCCTCTTGTCAGTACGCCGACATATTTTCTCGCCATCTTTATATGTTAAGTTTCATTAATTCAATAAAATTTTCACTGTTTGTGTAAATCCACCTGCATAATTATTTCATACTTACACTCACAATTTCCCATTCGTAGAGCAATTGCTCGATTGTTTCAGTCTGCTTTTTACGAAAAGATATCTCTCGTCTCTCTTTTTTTATTTCATTTGTACAAGGAGTCTGTCTGTTGGTAAAGATGATTGTTTATTGTGCACTGCAGTCTTGTAATTTTGTGTTTTTGTATATAAATTGCCATTCCTCGACAGGCACAATGCTGTATTTTTTTACTCTTTGTGCTTATGTTACTTTGTGCTTTTTGACCAGCAAAGCATAAATATCTTTACAGCATTTTCGTACTTTTTACTATCATTCGGATTTTAAAAGACATTGCAATATTACAAACAAGTCGACGTATTTTCAGCTTGCAGTGAACGTTGTACAACGTTAATGCATGACAAACTCCCCCAATGCTCCCAATAATTGGATTTTGTACTATATTTCTCGATATATAATCGACTGATAATCTAAAAAAATTCTGAATCGTCAATTATATCCTCAATAGAACGTATTTTGCGGTCGGACCAATCCCTATAGAAGGTAGTTCGGTTATTTACTCTGACACTTTCGTTTAGCCAATTTTTTAATTCTTCTTTCTTGACGGGGTGAACAAGGAGTTCCCCATGCGGGTGAATCGTCAAACCAAAACTTGTTTGTACATTGTTTCCTCGGTGATATTAAATAATCATCTCCTTTCTTTATCAGATCCAAACATTAGGTATTGATATTTCATACAGTTGTACTTTTGCACTACATTCGGAACTATATGAAGGCGCATCTGCGGACTTCGAAATATTGAATCTGTATATCTCCTATTTTTATTTCCTTTATGTTTTTCTTTCCCCTAATCAGTATTGACAATATTTCAGCACATAGAAGGGAAATGTATGAGGATAAGTGATCTCCTTGTCTGCATCCTCCAGAGATCTAAAAAAAAGTTGGAAAGGAAACCATTCTGCCGTACCGCTGTTTTAGCTTTATTATAAATTACCGATATCCATCTCTCAATTGATTCCCCAAAATTAAAGGCGTCCAATGCCTGGTTGATAAAAGACCATGACATGGAGTCGAACGCTTGTTCGATATCATTCAAAGTAGCAGACCTGGTATATAATTTGTTCGTTTCTTTATGTACCATTAAATCATAAATCAACCTAGCATTTTCACTAACATTAAAAATTCTAGACCTATGTCCAGGTATTTGAAATAGTACGGCGGAACCAGTGTCCTTTGGAGTTTCTGAGAAATTTTAAAGAGGTGAGCATGGCTCATACTAATTTGTGCGCAAAAATCTGGGGGACAAAGTTCATGGTGACGGAGCAGTTCACGTGAAAGGTTCCGTTTTACATAATGATTGCCACTTTGCGGTGCCATAGTAAACGTGCGAAATGTGATTGGCGCTACAATAAACATGCCCCTGGAACACGTATACAGATTGAGTTCGACAAAAAACACAATAATAATGTGTGAACGAATAAAAGAGACATAAGGTACATACTATTGAGCTGGTATACCGGTATTGAACAACACGTGAATATACGTTTTGTGATACAATTCTGCCCTAAATCGTGGCAAAAGCTTGACACAGACGACACTTTCCGAAAATATCAAGGAGAATCACGAAGGAGGTCACGAATCTAGTAATAATTTATTCTACTAGCATTGAACGCCTTTATGTCAATCGTATTTACAATATAAACAGCACGATAGACAATGCGCTATAGCATTTTTTAGTATAGTATATACAAATTTATACTGTACCATGAAACGAAATTATTTTTTAAATTGTAGAGAAAAAAATAAATAACATGATTGAGTTCGACAAAAGGTTTATTATAAAAAATTCCCAATTATGTCCTGTACTAATATTTAAATTGTACACTTGATCTCATATTCCGAGGATCTAAATTCTAATATAGAACTTAAATTTAACTGAAAGAACTTATACATAGGTATTAAAGAGGAAAATTCAATGAGATATTTTTGGCCAAAATGAAACCTAAATATTTAACATTGTCTTATTAAACATATTAATAAATTCTTATTTTTGATAGCTGATTATTTTAATTGTCACGCTGAAATATCGTAGCTGTTCTGTGATTTGGAAGATCTTTTTAGTCCGGTAAGAGGGCTGTGTCTTGGGTTATTTGAGAGAAATCGGTTTGTTGCATAAGTTTTAATTTGTGTATGTTTTAATGTGTTAGATTACTGAGTTATTAGCTTGATTACTTAGAATTTTGTTTGATCGTCGCTATATAGCTGAAATATTGATGAAAGTGACGTTAAACCTAAATTCTCTCTCTCCTCTGCGATGAATATACTTCGAATAGTTTTAATTATCCACATTTGAGATTTATACAGGGATTAGTGTAAATACGCGCATAACTATAATACACTGTAGTCTCAATCTCAGTTTGTGCAATATTTTAATCCATTCGTCTGGCTATTTTCTTGACAAATCCTATATATGACTATCAAACTACAATTTTCTCTTGTGGTCTCTGTTCATCATCATAGTTGCAGATGCATGTATAGTGTCATTTGTATCCATCTCAAGTCTTTCTTATGACTTTGGTATGATCAGTGTCTTAGACAGAATATGCTATGATTTTCTTAATGATACTTTATATCAAATAATCTTTTTTTTATCTCGTATGCATTGTACCATTATGCAGCATGAAATTTACTTATATTTAGCGATATATATAAAATTTTAACATACCGGTATGCAATCCTTGTTCTCCTTAAACACTGAGTTATGCTTATCTGTTTGCTATCCATTTTATCAGGTTTATGTCGTTTTGTTCTCTGTTTGGAATATGTATCCAAGCGAATACCTTTGTGTGTATATATTTATATAAGCGATTTGTCCGGAAAAATGGCGGACTTCCACAGCCAGAAAAAGGTGATGACTCACCCTTTAGTGGTGATCAGACCTGGTATTAAAAGGTGAGTCAGAGCCATTACTTTTAAATGATGGCGGTCATCACCTTGTAAATGTGATGATTTGGCTTCATCATTCCTAAAAGGCGATGACCTAAATTTTCAATCATTGCGCAATACTCTTCAGAGGTGATGGCCAACATGTTCAAAGGTGATCATAAAAATGGGTGAGAGCTCTAACTCATTACCTTCTCTGGGTGATAGTTATCACTTTTTTCTGGTTGTGTCTGACCCGTGGTATTTCTGAATAAATAAAATGCAATACAATACAAGTGTGTGCATGTGTTATGAGTTATGTTGGTATGGTCGAATGAACGATGTATTTCGATTATAGACGCGGAAGAAGTTTTCTCCATGAACGAATTACTGAATATCGCATTTAACGCTCATACCAACTTTGAATATCTTGAAAAAGAGTAAAACCTTGAATGAGTCAAACCGTGCTACATATACGACTTGAAAGGATTGGACCAAGATCTGGGAATCACGCTCTTATCTGACCTCAAGTGTCCGAGTCCTTTATGAATGATATTGTAATTAAATCCTTTCGAATGGTAGGATTTATCAAATACACATACATTTGGTATAAATATTAAAACTACGACTTCACTTGATTGTTCCCTTGTACTCTCAAAACTGGAAAAGAAAAATGCCGGTGCCAGGGGCCTTGTGGGCATTGAAGATATCCACGTGAACATCAAAAATAAAAGCGTGGATGGTATACAAATCATCAAAGGGTTCACTTTTGGTTTCTGACATGTTTTGAGACATATGCTTCCTTCAGTATAACTTCCTGTAGGTCATATGTCTTCTTGTCAGTGCTCCGGCATGGTTTTCCGCCCTTTTAATGTTGCCTTTAATGCGCTGGCAAGGATGCCATAACATAAATAATATGTTCGAGTCTCTGAAGGTTGCATTCGAACAAATAGACCTTGTTCATACATGGGACATGGGTTTTATAAATGCTGATGACACCTCCAAATTATGCACCCTTTACGGAGACAACTGTTCTGAGTCAGATATCTATGTTGATATTTTAGATCATGCTATCAAGACATTTCTTAACGACGCGTGGGCCTTAAGAATTCTATAGTTTTAACTATCATTGTTTATTCGTTTATAGGCAACCTTATGGCTATTATTTTAACAGGTAGGATATCTTTAATATGATTTATTCCAAATGGAGCCATTGATGCCCCCGATGTGAAGGGCATTTTAGATAACGTTATGAAGACCTCGTATAGAGAAGCTTGGATCTCAAGAAAAGGACATTTTTACAGTTTTATATATCAGTGTTTCGTCCTTTTTTCACAGCCTGATGGTACTTATTTTAACAAATGGGATAGGGTATTATTTCATATTATATTATTATACCTCATACCAGATGTGTTCATCCTGATTGATTGGAACTCGGTCACATGACGTTCTGTAATTTGTGATAGACCACGGTCTCGAGGCGATAGCGCACGGTCTCGAGGCAATGGCGCAGGGTCTCGAGACATTTGCGCACCGTCTCTGTTATAGCCCATTTCTCTGCTAACAAACATACATGCATCCAGTGGAGCAACAATTAGTCAAAAAATGTGGACCATTGTATCCTTATGCGCACATGTGATGGTGTAAATACCAAGTGTATACTAGCCGTATGATGATTAATATTTTGCTGCTTTTGAGACGAGAAACTTTTGTTCAGCTCAAACGGCCGTGGAGCCGAATTGATGTAATCCAACTAAAAGCGCTGAATTCCATCCGCTAAATCCCTTTTACATCAGTCTTATAAAAATATTCCTGATACACTGTATATCTACTTTTTCGGTAAAATAAAACAGATACTCTTGGCTACCGGGTGTGATATCACAATTATCACCTGCCTCGAACTGACAAATCGTGATATCACACCTCGCAGCATGCACCATCTCTATAATAGTATAGGCTGTCCATGGATAAATGTAACCGGGTCCCAATTCTAGTATTTTAAACAAAAGAATGATCAGTTATCGGTTATCAGTTAGATGGAAACATCAGAAGCGGTACTTAAATAACTTTAATCTACCGATATCGGTAGCTGGAACTTCGAAATCGGCGAATAAGCTCTCAAAATGTTAGTTCGAACTACTTACAGTGTAATATGATATTATACATGCCTCCATGAATAGTTGAGTGACCGGGTGAAAAAATAATATATAATGCATTAAAAGATGTGCAAGAGTAATATGTATCGAGTGGAAAAGCTGTACACTCCAGATGGGGACTGTCCTCCGGCGAACAATCTTCACTTGTGGACAACCATTACTGCGTTGGTCAAGCGCCCAGAAATCTTTCGAAACTAATTTTCGTCATGTGTCAATGACGTGCGTCTTTCGGCGAAAATTGACTGGGGGTGTTGTTGACGAAAGGTAAAATACAAACGTCGAGTCCGTCATTCAATATTCATCCGTCGTCCATTAAAGAATTTCCGCGTCCATAATCCAAAGATTTAATTCAATTAACAGCATTAGCAACAAATTCAAAGAAAAACATAGTATACCTGTACATAAATATAGGCTACATGTCCTGCAAGAGAGAAGCGGTCAACAGTTTTCAATGATGCCGGCAAGACATCATGATGTCCATAACATATCAAATCAATATCGCTGATAAGTATTCTTAATCGTTATGATGTAAAACTATAATTGCTCGCGCTGAGCATTGGAGGTGTGACGTATGCAAATGGCATGCAATCGTCCCAAATGGGTATTCGCGCTATTGTTTTTTCTGTTAGTTTACCCTTGAGAACCTGACTATTAGGCAAGTTCCGTTTACAATACGATATATATTCATCACTTCCGATTGTAATAACTTATGTTTACTATACTGCTGTAGCTTCAAGTCCGTTTTCGTGAAACGTAGATCACGTTCATTTCTAAAAGTCAGAATGTCCTTAAACTTCCAGTCAAAAAATAATAAACTAGGATAAGGCGATTAGTGAAATAAATACAGGGAGTCGCCATATTATTTGTGGAAATATTGCGTAATTTGTTTATGCATCCTGTATTATTGGATCAGTAGGTAAAAATCCGTTTTCGTTTTTGAAGCTTATTAGACTGATTCCCAAAGGTAAAATATTCTTTAATTTACAATATGAAACAGAATTTATATAATTCTTGCGAAATATGAAATAAAAATGGAGGCTATCATCCTTTTTATTAAATGGAAGCAGTTTATCAGAGAAATGAAGTATTTAAGATCAACCCAGGAGGCGGTGGGAGTGAGAAATTGGGGTGGGAGTGGGAAATGTTATTGGAGCTCATCTCCAAGGCATTATAAGGCTGGCTTCTTGCTGGAATTGAAATGGTATGAATTATTGGGAGCATCTAAATCATAATCTTCAGCCTAGGTAGCACCTTTCCCCGCCCGATCATTGAATATTACTAGCCCACCTTTCGTCGGACATATTTCGCTTCGGAGCGGCCATGAGCAGTTATAAATGGCTGTGTTGTGGCAGATATCAGTATTATGTGTGCTTTTATCTTATTTTTGAGGATACTATTGTTAGAAAATAATTTCAAAAATCCCTATTGGCGCATGGACGTGATCCACTCCCTTAAGAAGTATTGTATTAACGTTTTATTTACGACAGCCATATATAGCATATGAATGTATGGATCGTCACACTGTGTTATTAGCCCACCTTCACCAGATGGTGGGCTGTTCAAATCGCTTTTTGTCCGTGGTCCGTCGTCCGTCCGTAAACAATTCTTGTTATC
This sequence comes from Hanleya hanleyi, assembly GCA_036873755.1. Lineage (NCBI taxonomy): Eukaryota > Metazoa > Mollusca > Polyplacophora > Lepidopleurida > Hanleyidae > Hanleya > Hanleya hanleyi. The sequence continues at coordinate 261,153 of JAVTVY010055309.1, forward strand.
GCGATTTCTCAGGAACTACTGCATGGATCTTTTTCAAATTTGGTACACAGGTTCCCCTTGAGGTCTAGTCGTGCGAGATACCTTTTCTGGTCCGATTCGAAAATCCAATATGGCCATAAGGCGGCCATCTTGGATTTCCCCATGAAACCTTGTTATCGCGATTTCTCAGGAACTGCTTGGATCTTTCTCAAATTTGGTACACAGGTTCCCCTTGGGGTCTACATGTAGTTGTGCGAGATACCTTTTCTGATCCGATTCGAAAATCCAATATGGCCACCAGGCAGCCATCTTGGATTTCCCCATAAACATTTCTTATCGTGATTTCTCAGGAACTACTGCATGGATCTTTTTCAAATTTGGTACACAGGTTCCCCTTGAGGTCTAGTCGTGCAAGATACCTTTTCTGGTCCGATTCAAAAATCCAATATGGCCATAAGGCGGCCATTTTGGATTTCCCCATGAACCTTTGTTATCGTGATTTCTCAGGAAGTACTGCATGGATCTTTCTGAAATTTGGTACACAGGTTCCCCATAGGGTCTAGTTGTGCATGATACCTTTTTGGCCCGATTTGAAAATTCAATATGGCCACCAGGCGGCCATTTTGAATTTCCTCATGAAATTTTGTTATCGTGAATTCTCAGGAACTACTGCATGGATCTTTGTCAAATTTGGTACACAGGTTCCCCTTGTGGTCTACTTGTGCAAGATATCTTTTCTGGTCCGATTCCAAAATCCAATATGGCCACCAGGGGGTCATCTTGGATTTCCCATGAAACTTTGTTATTGCGATTTCGCAGGAACTACCCAATGGATCTTTCTCAAATTTGGTACACTGGTTCCCCTTGGTGTCTAGTTGTGCAAGATACCTTTTCTGGTCCGATTCGAAAAACCAGTATGGCCACCAGGCGGCGATCTTGGATTTCCCCATGAAACTTTATCGTGATCTCTCCAGAAGTACTGCGTGGGTCTTTCTCAAATTTGGTACACAGGTTCCCCGTGGGGTCTAGTTGTGCAAGATACCATTTTCGGTCCGAATCGAAAATGTAATATGCCCACCAGGTGGCCATTATGGATTTCCCCATGAAACCTTGTTATCGCGATTTCTCAGGAACTACAGCATGGATCTTTCTCAAATTTGGTACACAGGTTCCGCTTGGGGTCTAGTTGTGCAAGATACCTTTTCTGGTCCGATTCGAAATCCAATATGGCAACAAGGCGGCCATGTTGGATTTTCCCATGAAACCTTGTTATGGCGATTTTTCAGGAACTACTGCATGGATCTTTCTCAAATTTGGTACACAGGTTCCCCTTGGATGTCTAGTTGTGCGAGATACCTTTTCTGGTCCGATTCGAAAATCCAATATGGCCACCAGGCAGCCATCTTGGATTTCCCCATGAACCTTTGTTATCGTGATTTCTCAGGAAGTACTGCATGTATCTTTCTCAAATTTGGTGCACAGGTTCCCCATGGGGTCTAGTTGTGTAAGATACCTTTTCTGGTCCGATTCGAAAATCCAATATGGCCATAAGGCGGCCATCTTGGATTTCCCATGAAACATTGTTATCGCGATTTCTCAGGAACTACTACATGGATCTTTCTCAAATTTGGTACACAGGTTTCCCTTGGGGTCTAGTTGTGCAAAATACCTTTTTCGGTCCGATTCAAAAATCCAATATGGCCACCAGACAGCCATCTTGGATTTCCCCATGAACCTTTGTTATCGTGATTTCTCAGGAAGTACTGCATGGATCTTTCTGACATTTGGTACACAGGTTCCCCATACGGTCTAGTTGTGCATGATACCGTTTTGGCCCGATTCGAAAATCCAATATGGCCACCAGGCGGCCATTTTGAATTTCCCCATGAAATTTTGTTATCGTGAATTCTCAGGAACTACTGCATGGATCTTTGTCAAATTTGGTACACAGGTTCCCCTTGTGGTCTACTTGTGCAAGATACCTTTCCTGGTCCGATTCCAAAATCCAATATGGCCACCAGGGGGTCATCTTGGATTTCCCATGAAACTTTGTTATTGCGATTTCGCAGAAACTACCCAATGGATCTTTCTCAAATATGGTAATCTGGTTCCCCTTGGTGTCTAGTTGTGCAAGATACCTTTTCTGATCCGATTCGAAAAACCAGTATGGCCACCAGGCGGCCATCTTGGATTTTCCCATGAAACTTTATCGTGATTTCTCCAGAAGTACTGCGTGGGTCTTTCTCAAATTTGGTACACAGGTTCCCCTTGGGGTCTAGTTGTGCAACATACCATTTTCGGTCCGAATCGAAAATGTAATATGCCCACCAAGTGGCCATCATGGATTTCCCCATGAAACCTTGTTATCGCGATTTCTAAGGAACTACTGCATGGATCTTTCTCAAATTTGGTACACAGGTTCCGCTTGGGGTCTAGTTGTGCAAGATACCTTTTCTGGTCCGATTCGAAAATCCAATATGGCCACAAGGCGGTCATGTTGGATTTTCCCATGAAACCTTGTTATGGCGATTTCTCAGGAACTACTGCATGGATCTTTCTCAAATTTGGTACACATAGGGTCTAGTTGTGCATGATACCTTTTTGGCCCGATTTGAAAATCCAATATGTCCACCAGGCGGCCATTTTTAATTTCCCCATGAAATTTTGTTATCGTGAATTCTCAGGAACTACTGCATGGATCTTTCTCAAATTTGGTACACAGGTTCCCCATGGGGTCTAGTTGTGCAAGATACCTGTTTTGGTCCAATTCGAAATCCAATATGGCCACCAGGCAGCCATCTTGGATTTCCCCATGAACCTTTGTTATCGTGATTTCTCAGGAAGTAATGCCTGGATCTTTCTCAAATCTCAAATTTGGTACACAGGTTCCCCATGGGATCTAGTTGTGCATGATACCTTTTTGGCCCGATTCGAAAATCCATTATGGCCACCAGGCGGCCATTTTGAATTTCCACATGAAATTTTGTTATCGTAAATTCTGAGGAAATACTGCATGGATCTTTGTCAAATTTGGTACACAGGTTTTACCTTGTGGTCTACTTGTGCAAGATACCTTTCCTGGTCCGATTCCAAAATCCAATATGGCCACCAGGGAGCCACCTTGGATTTCCCCATGAAACCTTGTTATTGCGATTTCGCATGAACTACCGCATGGATCTTTCTCAAATTTGGTACACCGGTTCCCCTTGTGGTCCAGTTGCGCAAGATACCTTTTTTGATCCAATTCGAAAATCCAATATGGTCACCAGGTGGCCAACTTGAATTTCCCCTTCAAACATCTGAAATTTGGTACACAGGTCCCACATGGGGCCTAGCTGTGCGGGATAACTTTTTTGGTTACGCTTCAAATTAATACGGTATTTCAGAGTTTTGACGTTGCATCACAAGAGTAGGCGGATCAAGCGGTGGGCATATTCTATATATTGACTATAGAAAATATCCATACCTTCACCTTCTTTATCAAGGAGTTCAAATGATTCCGAATTAAAATGTATTTCTTCAAATTTTAAATCAGTTTACTTTAGTCCATGCCATTGCAAGTGACCTGCCCCACCGTTTTGTCTGACGACGGATCGACTACACGAAGGGACGTCACTCTTGTGACACAACGTCAGAACTCGACAACTGTAGACTACTGCGTGTTTCGATCCAAGAGAGATAATCAGGATTCAGACACTTTCAAAGTTTCAACATTATTATACAGACCGGATCCCTTCAGTATTAAGTTTTGTACCATCTTACTATTTTCGAGCATGATATCTTAAAAGAGATAACTCAAACTAGCCCAGTAAACAGAACAGAAATGGCATTCGTTCCTCATTATAAAATCTTAAGTATGTTTCATAGCTCATGCGAAAGTGTCAAAGAGATTTGTCTTCGCTTCCAGTACCCAATGTTGACACATGCGAAAAAAATACTAAAAACGAAGATGAAGGATCCTCTGGACATTCACTTTCAGACTAATTTTGCTCATTTCATTTGTACTATAACAACCGACATCAAGTACAGTTTCTAGAAATCTTGAAACTCCTGAAACTTAGAAAGATAATATCTTGGTGTTTTCCTGTGTCCCTTTTTCGATCTTTTACGCTCAAATTCGAAATTATGCAAACAAAATTACAAATCATTCGTTTGTTTTTAGTAACAATGGACAAAAAGATCCTCTTGTCATTAGCTTACAATTATCGGACAATGGCGGGCGCCAAGATCCTTCAGGAGCTCTCGCTTTTAGTTTGTCGCTATATAGCTGACATATTGCTGAAAACGACACTCAACTCAACATTCAACGACTAATGCCTGCGGGTATGTAAAAATCGACTCAAGTGGGACACAAGCCCTTAAACATGACCACAAACAATATGAGTATGTTACCATTGTGACATATTTACGAAAAAGTGCTGGTATAGATTTTTCATCACGTTTCTATCCTATCAATAAGGTATAAGTAGCTACTTCTGGGGTTTGTAAAACTCGATGGATAGGACCTGTCGCGGTATAGCGAGCGTTCGGTCCCCAAACAGGTGGGGTTTATTGGAGCGATATGCAAGAGGTGGGGAAAATTGACGTCTGACGACTAAAAAGCAACCATATGACTCTACAGGAAAGCATTCGTTGATATCTAACATTCAGACCTGAGAATTCGGTGGATTCTCAGATGTATCCTTAGTATCTCAGTCGCGCTTTTATTGCTGATGCGCATGTGGAGACAGTATCCACACGGCTGCTAGCACCGGCTCAAGCGGAAGTAAATACGCTAGCTCGGGAGCTGTGATGACAGATCAGCTCAAACAACTCATCTGATGTTATTGGATGAGCATCGTGGACGTCTGATGGAGTAAACGCCGCAACGTGAGGTAAAACTGATAAATAAGCTTATGGCCCAATATGAAATATCAAGTATGATTTTTCTTCTAGGGGGTAAAGTTTATCTTGGTTCTGGACTGGTTTCATATGTTTATGGAGGGGATCGGTGCAGTTTTCAACACAAAATAGGCGGTTTTGCAAAATATACTTCTTGATATTGATACTGAAAGTGAACTGAACAATTAGTTTCTTACGTACACCAAACCGCACATCATTGAGGCCAATACCTTACTAAAACGCGCCAGGCCCTTTGACATAAAAAATCCAACTCTTTAACCTCCATAGGAAGAATAGAATAAAACAGATTACAATATATTTATTCGCCATTTAAGGACGAATGTCACATCAAAATAGAACATAGTTCGAACTAGTGTACAATTAACACAAACAATGGCAGCATCAGATCTGCTCTGTTACAAGTAGGTAACCCCGCCCCTGCCCCTCCATCTCTCCTCCCCGCCGTGATATAGCTGAACAAATGTTGAAAACGACGTTAAACCCTATTTACTAACTCACCCTTAACACAAACAAGGCTTTAACATATTGAAATGGATTCGGTTCATGAAGTGCTTTGGGAGAATGTTTTGGGAAAGTTTTCAAAATCCACCTTGAACTCTTAGCTCTCATAAGACACGAGCTCATATAATTTAACTTGGTAGTTTTCCTTCAGGTACACCATGCAATAATACGTTGTTTACCAAGTAGATTTCCTCTAATCAATAGTGGCAATATAGGTCGATAACAAAAGCTTGTTTATGGCATCCTGTCGACGTTGCGCAAACCGTGTTCAATACCTGTATGGTATATTGTGTATGAATAACCCCGATATTTTTAGATCCTTATAACTGACTTTACATGTTTGTACGATCGATGAGCATCAATCGATATTTGTTCTATTTAAACAAATTATAACTTCCGGACTACAGGCGAATCCTGTTGGATGAGGAGTTTTGCATGTGCAAAGTATATATTATAGTACAAGTTCACACAGACCTGTCAGTTCATACCGACACATATCGATAATAAAGTGGTATAATATTTTTTTTCCCAATCAAAGATTACCCCCAAATTTGCTTGTGATGATAGATTACAGATTGATATTCCATATTTAATTTAGAATTAATCGTTTTGAAATATACAACATATTTTGTGACTGAAACTGTCCTTTTTATGTTTTAAGAAACATAATCTGTCCATCATATAAGAAAATTTATCTAAAAAGTTTGAGGCTTTTTTATAAGAAAAAAATCTTACCTCATGGACAGACTATTTCTCTTAAACATAGGTGTGCATGTTTCACCAAAATCGGGGAGATGGTAACTCATAAGTGTCAAGTCCATTTGAATCTTGCATTTAATTTCTCCAGTTTTGGTGAAACATGCACACCGGAACAGTGGGTCTGTGTTGAAAGTCAAAGTATACACACCTTAAGCTTGAATCAAGCATTGGAAAGTGCATACACAGTTTTGAAATATGTATTAAGGCAGTGTGACGTCACTGGACCTAAATATGATTGCAACAGACCACCATAGAATACCATGCCTTATTTGCAGTTTACTCTGTGTAATAAAATCGTAAAAATTACAATAAATATTTTTCCACACTGTTTGCAATAGTCTTTCATTTGATGGAAACTTTACTTGAGGGTTTACGATCACTATAAAGAATATTTTTTTCAATTTCATCATATCGCATGAAGATTGACTCTCATCGTGTGTGAAAAGATGACACCCTCTTCAGATTTTACCGAAGCCTCGGAGTTCATGCTCAGAGCTTATGCGCCAACGCCATAACTTTTCCACCACTTGGACCTTGCCCTGATATAAAAAATAGTCGGCTAATATATATTAATTGTTAGGATGAGGATATTATTTGCCATCATCATGTATGTACAAATATACATCCCATTAACCCGGTATATAAGTTTAAGTCGCGGTACAGACTGATCACCAAAGCTCTGAAAAACTGGCATTTAAGGGTACTGAGCCCTCACACACTTTTACACACCCGCTAGAACTTGTCCTTATACAGCTAACAGTTTCCTTAGAGTTATGGTAATTGCCTGAAAGCACATTTCTTAAGAATTGCAAATATATAAATTTGTTCATTGTAAACCAGTAGGTTGCGAAGATAATAGGATTTAAAAAAAATAATTTAAAATTTGATTTCAATTTTTTAAATGCTATTTTCGAAAAAATATTCAACTTATAACTTACTTGGTCCTTTCCTGTAGCAAACAACTAAAACAAGAAATCTGTGTCTCACTGATTTCCTGTTGGTATTGTCTGGAAATGATGATGTAAGTTACTATAAGTTGAATACTTTTTCAGTGTCGCTATACGTGTTTTCCGATATTATTGGCATGATTGCATCTTTATTGGTGCGTAGAAGACACAGGTACACTGTGTTGTATCGATATATTTTTAACCCCATCTGGCATGGGTTCTTCTGCTTGCTGATATCTCGCTTGCATCATTGAAAACTGTTGACCGCTTCTCTCTTAAAAAAAATTAGCCTAGTTTTATGTATACGATGATTTATTCTCTCAATTTGGTGCTTATGCTATTATATCAATTAACTCTTTGGATTATGGACGCGGAAATACTTTAATGGACGACGGCTGAAGATTGAATGGCGGACTAGACGCTTTTATTTTGGAACCTGTCCAGGCCTGAGGGGGCCATTTCCCCTCCCCCTTAAATGTTTTTCTGATCCCTTGAACTAGGGGGGCTGAAACTTATCACACTATACCCTCGGGTCAAGCTCGACCAGAAAATGTGAAAAAACAACAAGATGGTCGTTGATGACGTCACAGTGACGTCATTTTGAAAGATGCATTTTTTTTCTCGATTTTTACGTCAGATTTTTCGATTTTTTTTGTAATCTATGCGTTGTCTTCGCAAAAACTACGATAAAACAGTAATTAATAGTCTGATGGGAAATAAAATAGTTTTGCTCATTTTTCCTCGTCGAAAAGCAGGCATTTTCAAGAAAATCCATTTTATTTTGTACCTCACATGGTCGTAATTTTGAATTTTTCTGTGATTTTTTGCTCAGGGGGGAGCGGTATGCAAATAGGCTCATAATGACCCTAATATGATAAACTACAAAGTCACGGAGTGTCAGCTCTCAAGTCTTTGCCGTTCCGGAGATAGAGGAGAAAGCTTAGTAGGGGGTGCCATAATGACCCCCAGGGCCAGTTGGGATAATCAGTTTTTTTTAAACTTCAATCTCATGTATATGGACGAATTCAGTCTGATGGTATTAATAGGTCTTCTTCCATTCCATTTCGAAAGACAAAATCTTATTATTCTACTTCTATTATTCCAATCAAATGTTGTCTGCAGCGAAAGGAACTAAACGGTTTGACGTACACTGAATGTATGCATATTTTCTCGACACTTGATCATGATCGTTGAACTTAAAAGCCTCCAAAGTGAAAATTCATTTTGCCAATATCGGTTTAACGTTAGACTGGACCCAGCCCCTGTTTCGTAATGTATTTTAAAGAGGAAACAAAAGGACGTAACTCTGCCTATTAATTTATTTCATATATTTTTTCATTTTTTTCATTTTATTTATTTACTTATCAAACGTATATATTTATGAAAGATCATTTTATTATTATTAAATAGTACATATGAAATAGAGACTCATCCAGCCTAGCTTAACGGATGAAAGGAGTTAGTTGGGATTTAGAATGTACGTATTCGAAGAAATTCCTATTAACTAATATAATATTTATGTTAAATAGGTCCCATGGGCAGTTTTGGGGTATCTTCCCTGGTTATGTTGTTCCTGTCAGCGTTCTGCCAAAATGAAACTCATGCTGCATTATTAACACATAACACATTGACACACATGAAAAAATATCAACCCCAAAGTTGTGTTTATTTTGGCGCTAGTTACAAATAGATCCGATGTGACTTGGATCTTGATTGTGATATAATGTAAAAAAGGTAATTGTCTCGAAAATAATACGTCATAGGAATCTGGTATCTGGATTCTGAACGTGAACATTCATGGAAAGCCGAGGAAAGCTTTTCCGTGGAGTTATATGGTTTTTGTCGCCAGACATCGTCAACTGTCCGCATCTCTTACATATTATTCAAATAGAAAATACGTCAAGCGAAAATATCACGAGTTCTTAACCATCCTTCTGAAAAATTGACTTCATATTCAAATTATATTTCTCTACGCTATGCTCTGATTTCATTTACGTCTGGATACTGGTATTGGGTTTAAATGCTCGTCTTCTCCGATTGATTCTGTTAAAAGATATTTGACAACTGTATAGCAAGTTTGATCTCTTAAACATCACTTATTTGACAACAAACAATCGATTTTGAAAGGCATTTTTTACGGTTTGTAGTTTTCAACAATTTCAAATTCCTCCTATTCCTAAAATCATTTTATACGCCATTAAAGTTTGTTTAGTTACCAGTACCGTATCTCTGGCGTTATTAAAAATCGACAATCATTACAGCCTGCTTTTTATTACTCATGGAATCGTTTTAATCGCATTATTTTAAATAGAAAGGTTTGAAACACAATTCAGATTTTTTTTTAATTTAAAGTGCACATTTAGTGGTTGAGTTGTCTATGTAGGACTGATTTCGAAGCATTTGCTCAAACAACCTATAGAATTTATTGGCGACTGTAAAAAGTAGGCCGTATTTTGAAAAGGTTATTCAGATAAATTCTCATAAATTCATTGTTCCGATACAATTATTAGTAACTTCCAAAACAATATAACATGCCTGATTCGAATTTTAGTTAATATTAAAAATAAAAAAGACTAAGAATTTTCTACCAAAAGAGGTTAGACCTAAATCTGTACATAATAATAATCAACCTTACGCACACGTATCTTAAAGATATATTAAATACCTTTTCGTGACCTATCTATCAGTTATTGTTTCAATTAAATTAGTTATATATTTATCTTTTCGTATCATATTCACGGATGGGTTGATATTTTTCCCATTGTCATGAGATATATTTTCATATTGTATGCATTTCCTTTCTTTTCTGTTGTTTTTGGTTGATATCATATCGCTGTATTTAACGGCTTTACCAATGTATTTGCTAAAATATATGTATATATATGTTTCTATTTCTACGTGAACTTCATGCCTAAACTTTGATGAAACGAATGAACTTATTGGAAAATAGGTATCAACAGTAGAGGAAAAAGGAGAGTCATACGGCAGGTTCTAGACAATTTCCTGTTATGTAATTTCCTGTCATGAAATTTCCTGTTATGCAATTTCCTGTCGCGCAATTTCCTGTTACGTAATTTCCTGTTATGCAATTTCCTTTTATGTTATTTCCTGGAAAAGACATCAGCTTTCCTACAAATCCCAGCAGTGATCATAGTAAGATAATCTTTACAAACTGTCATATACATCATAAAGAGATAACCAAATGTCCATCCGACAACCATCTCTGCCAGCACGATAAAGGCAAGGTATGTCTTGATTCTTGAAGAATGACTTTACAATAAGCTATTCAAAACTCACACACCTTTTCTCACACACACAAACACGTGCGTACATATCTAATTAGATTTCGCATATACGTTATGTTTATATCCACTTTCAAATGTTGCTGGGTTTTTTTTGACTGCGATAAAAGGAAATTTTATCACTTCAAGGATTAATTCATATATCAGTTATGTTATATTTCTTCACACAGTTTTCGATTTTAATGTAAAAGCAGCTCAATGATTAGTTAATCCAGGATATCTTTGGTCCAAAACTGTCGATGGACCGCGCTCTGTACACATTACTATTCCATTGTTACAATTACTTCCTTGGTTAATGATACACATTAACACTGAAAGACATGTATACTATTTAAAGATTTTATTGTGGCATTCTTTTATTTCATTTCAGTTGTACCACAATATATATTTGGGAAATGAAATCTTCATAAATACAGGCACTCGGTTGTGATTACGTCGAAATCGTGAAAAGTTAAATTGTAACAGTCTCAGATACGTCAACATGTATACAGATTGTCCGTTTAACATTAAATGAATGGGAGAAATTGAAAAACTGTATACCAACAATCGGTTCAATGATAGATAAATAGAGAATTAGTGAGGAACTCATACTATTCAATTACATATATATCAGCTACAATATCTACTACGAACAAGGCGAAATCCATATTGGATACTATCAGTAGTGTGATCTAATAACTCCATTATTTCCAAGCATATCAAGACATACTCGTCTGAACTTGAACATCGAAGTGTGGTTGAATTTGAAGAGATGCATACGCGATATAGACACTGCTAGTTGCTTCGGTATGTGGAAAGATATAGCCTGTCCGGTCTGTCAGACTAATTTCACGCCGCGATAATGTGTTACGTCATCTCAAGTGAATAATGATTATTACATTTATTAAATATTATTCTCAGTTGGATGTAAATTTATTATCATTTGAAAATATAAATTTATTATCTTCTCTTCGGTGTGATGTTATGAGATGACGTAATACATTATCGCGACGTGAAAATGTGAGTCAGACCAGACAGGCTCCATCTTTCCACATAAAGAATAATTTATACCCAATTATTTTTAGGATGTCACTTTCTTGATAAACCACAAATACTAGTGCTGGATATCTTTATACAGATCCTCTGAATTAGATATTCGGGTAGAAGTAAAATCTAAATCCAATTTCAATACACGAGTTTGATCTTCGTCTAGTCACAGACGATAAAATTACCTAAAATAATTTAACCAGTAGTTCTGATTCTGGTGCGTCCTGCATCGGCGGTGGCCCTCTAATAATAATATAAGATAATAATATCCCATGTGGAGGATCACGTTGGTCGCTACTTGGGTGTGAAGGGTGGTTGTGCCTCTTAACTCCGTAATCTGTTGTCTGGACAAGGACATGCAGAGATCCTACGTTTGCCGGTAAACTTGGGGCCCGTCCCCAGCTGTTTGTAGCTGTCACATACTCTGCCGTTGTAGGTTAATCGAAAATTCCGGGCCGGGAGTTTGTTGTTGGTTACGCTTTTGGAGCCTTTCGTTTCCGTGTTGGAGGCAAGTCTGTTATTTTAGGATCAGTCTCTGCTGATTCGGTGGGGTCGTTATGAAGATTGGTTAGACACTGGTCTCTTTTGGACCACGATTGTGCTCCGAGTTCACAGTGGACCAGTGCGATCGCCGGAGATGTAGTCTTTCGTCTTTTCATCAAGTTTGGTGCATTTTCCCACCAGGTGAATGCGTCCATCCTCGAGGAGAAGGATCTCAGTTCTCATCGTTTTATTTCCAGGTCTTTCTTTATTTCCTCCTGAGTTTCGCTACACTAACTAGTGACCTACAACAGGGATTTGTTTGGGAATAAAAGGCAAATATTTTGCAAGGAACTGTTTGCATCATGTGCCTTCTTATGGCGTTAAAAACATACTGCTTCCAAAAGTTGAGGTCCCGGTTACATGTTTTGGACAAAGCACGCATTTTTCTAGGAAATGACACTTTGCAGCAAATAGTTGGTACCTCTCGGAGAGAACCGTATGTTTTTCTACAGATACGTTTATGCACGTGAACATGTTACGTGGAGACGTTCTATCCTGCTTTGGATCCGAGAGTCCAACAGACACTTGCTGTAAGATTAAACAGTAACTTTCAAGTCCGCTAGAAGTATTTGTTGGATGGTGTTGAATCTCACACGAGAGATCTCTTGTCTCGACTGAAATTCACGCTGTTTGAGGGCAGAGTCAGCAAAATTGTGATGGCAACCCTCTCGAGCTCGTACAGATCAACGAATGAGATAATTAAAGAAATCAGGTATAAATAATTCATCACACAAAATCGCGTCGAATCAATGTAGAATAAAGCATTGACCCCGCACTGAAATATCGGAATATAGTTTTCTGAGCATTATTACTTCTCTCGCCTAAAAGAATACACCGGCCCCAGTGGAACACCAGATCACGTGATCTGGACTGGTCTATCAGAGTTTGTTGTCGGGGGCAATTGAATTTCAATTTAACATTAATAACATTTGTAAATGTAGCATTAGAATAGAAATAAATATGAAGTTTTCCGTCCTCTAACAGCTAGATAATGGATGGTAAATCGGAATTGCCTTTATGTTTTAGGAATCACCTTGCCACTTCTTCCCAAAACAATAGACAATTCCGTTGCCATCCATTATCTGAGAAGTTAGAGGACGGAAAACTAACATTTGTTATATTCACGCTGCAGTTTCGAACTTATGTTCGTTTCAATGAATATTGTAAAGAAGTAATTACAACACATATAAGGGAAGTGGGAAGAGGTGCCGACATACTGACAGAGCCACATGACTTCACAGTATAGTCTTCCGGTTAACCTATTCTAAAGCACATACCAAGAGTCTAACGATTCGTGATATGTGTTGTATCTCAGGTACGCTTTTATTGTATCTGTTCATGTGGCAACGTGGATGATATGACCACATGTACGGCCCCTAGCACCGGCGTAAGCGGTATTAGATACAAATCTAGAGAGCTATGATGGAAATGCTCTGACACATCGTATATTGGTAATTGGTGAGCTGTTTCGCTGTGACAACTCGTACACTGGGGATTGGTGAGCTGTATCGTCGACAGATTAAAATGACGGCATTGAACGCAAAAGACTAGTCTGTAAGGTCCGATGTCGACCCAGCATCAACTTCCCGCAAATGCCAACATATATCAAAGACCAAAAGGTCTGTATAGGGGGCGGGCCTCGGGGACGAAATGTCCATCAGCAGAATCTCACCATATACAGGTAAAAATTACAACACATATAAGGGAAGTGGGAAGAGGTGCAGACATACTGACAGAGCCACATGACTTCACGGTATAGTCTTTCGGTTAGCATATTCTAAAGCACATACCAAGAATCTAACGATTCGTGATATGTGTTGTATCTCAGGTACGCTTTTATTGTACCTGTTCATGTGGCAACTTGGATGATATGACCACACGGCCCCTAGTACAGGCATAAGCGGTATTAGATACAAATCTAGAGAGCTATGATGGAAATGCTCTGACACCTCGTACATCGGTAATTGGTGAGCTGTTTCGCTGTGACAACTCGTACACTGGGGAGTGGTGAGCTGTATCGTCGTCAGATTAAAATGACGACATTTAACACAGAAGACTAGTCTGTAAGGCCCGATGTCGACCCAGCATCAACTTCCCACAAATGCCAACATATATCAAAGACCAAAAGGTCTGTATAGGGGGCGGGCCTCGGGGACGAAACGTCCACCAGCAGAATCTCGCCATATACAGGTAAAAATTACAACACATATAAGGGAAGTGGAAAGAGGTGCCGACATACTGACAGAGCCACATGACTTCACAGTATAATCTTCCGGTTAACCTATTCTGAAGCACATACCAAGAATCTACCGATTCGTGATATGTGTTGTATCTCAGGTACGCTTTTATTGTACCTGTTCATGTGGTAACTTGGATGATATGACCACACGGCCCTTAGCACCGGCATAAGCGGTATTAGAGACAAATCTAGATATCTATGATGGAAATGCTCTGACACCTCGTATATTGGTAATTGGTGAGCTGTTTCGCTGTGACAACTCGTACACTGGGGATTGGTGAGCTGTATCGTCGTCAGATTAAAATGACGACATTTAACACAAAAGACTAGTCTGTACGGCCCGATGTCGACCCAGCATCAACTTCCCACGTATGCCAACATATATCAGACCAAAAGGTCTGTATAGGGGGCGGGCCTCGCGGACGAAACGTCCACCAGCAGAATCTCGCCATATAAGGTAAAAATTACAACACATGTAAGGGAAGTGGGAAGAGGTGCCGACATACTGACAGAGCCACATGACTTCACAGTATAGTCTTCCGGTAACCTATTCTAAAGCACATACCAATAATCTAATGATTCGTGATATGTGTTGTATCTCAGGTACGCTTTTATTGTACCTGTTCATGTGGCAACTTGGATGATATGACCACATGGCATGGCCTACATACCGTAAAGTGTATACGTTGTCACTTAACAACAAATCCATGATATCACAAAACATGTGAGAAACTGGTCTAAAACTTCTATACATTATTTGGGCACCGTGTATCAAATCAAGTGTCTGAAAACTGAGTCCCTGTCAGAATTTTTTTTGAGCTAGGAGCCTGCCTTTTACTGTGGATACTGGTCGAGTTCGAGATAATATCTGTATGTACACACATACAGCAAAGCTTGCATATATGCAGATGAAATACAAAACAGTATTATGCTAAAATAAAACTGCTGAAATGTCGCGGATCCATATTTCGTACCTCCATTTACTGCCGAGATGTCGCCTGCCACAAAGTCGTGGGACGAAATGCCGTCCTTCGAAATGTCCTGACACCGATCGAACTCGAGAGCTGTACTGTGTTTTGAATAATAATTTCGAGCAAAGATTTCTTGTCATATAACCTCAAAAGGAGTTCAAAGGTCTGCTCATAGAAATAAATGGTTTAAGGCGTTTTACTCTCTTTCTAATTGAAGAAACTTTCCATGCAAATTCATCTATACAACATTTTTCTGTGTATTTACTTTGTAAGATAGTTTGAGGAGAAGAAGAAATTCAGGCCTGTAAGATTTCTGAATAAATACGAGTGTGTTTTTTTGTGCGTTGGATGGATTTTGGCGTTGAAATGTTTGGTGGGCACACGTTCCTGTTACTTCAATGCATTGTGCTGAAAAGCAACATGAACTTGATAATTTGGTTTTTATCACTGTAATTCCACATGGATTCAATGCGCCAATGTAAGCATCCTGTCTGAGTATTGTGTGCTGCCCTCAGTGTTCTATAAGGTGAATGGCGATTGTCTGGTTCCATGTTTCTTCAACGATTCGCATCTTTGAAGCAACAGGAAAACAACTTGGCTGGGTGGTGCCTTGTATGTTCGTCGCGATATGACTTTTTGGTTTTGGTTTGTCCCATTATTAGAGGGGAGTCCGTGAGATCGTGAGATGAAGACTCGAAAAAATCGATTGTTGCTATCATAGGTACCAAAGGACGGTGGCCAAAGGCTCTGAAGCATTTCAGTGCAAATTTGCTTCCAATGCGTGTAATGTGTAAGTGGCATGTCCAGCGGCGAATATTGACTGGGGGATGTTGTCGAAGATAGGAATATCCCTAGCTTATCGTAGGATGCAAGACTGATTGGTTTGGCTGAGTATTAGGATGCGGGGCATGTTGGTTTACCCTCAGTGAATCGGGAAAAAATATGACAAAGGGGTTTCGTTTGGTCATTGACTGTTGACTTACACAGACTATGATATATAAATGTACGTTTCATGTGGATGTATGTCGTTTTAGATGTATCTTTATGTTGCTTTCCCCTAGTTCACAGTTATCCTGACAAAGTTTTAAGGCCTTCCGACACAAAACATACATTGACTCCCAGTGAGCGTTAGATTCTCTCTTTGATTTCTTTTTCTTCAAGTTGCACCCATTGATCCCAGTACAACCGTCAATTCCGGTAATCAATATTCAGCCGTCGTCCATATCGACAAGACATCATGATTTTCCAAAAATATCAAAATCCATATCGTTGTTTAGTATTCTTAATACTCTCCGGATGAAGTTTCACGACCTTCCCCCTTTTGGGCACGCAATCCAGACGAATCAAAACATACAAAAGATATGGATATTGAAGCCTGGCTACATGCTAAAGTACATTTCTATATCCATTTCACTACAAAAACCGTTTTCTTTGGAAAGGAAATATTATCCAAAAAATTTAGAGTATTAAATTTTCTAATATTATCCGTGAAACATTATATCTATAGATCAAAATCAAAAAAAGAGAAACCAAACATCATGACACTTCAGAAGATAATACAATCCCAGTACTGTGTTGAAAGATACATAGCAATAAAAAACTTCGGACTAGAAAAGTTTGAATCGCTGTGGGCCCCTTGGAGAGGCCTTTTCGATTAATCATTTCATTAGTCATGTACCTCGAATATCCTTCCATCTCAACATCAGGGCGAGTTTAGACTGCATCCCAGGTCTTCTTTTTTCATGTACTTTTACTATATTATTCTGTATTTAATGTTGTGGCTATCAGTCCTAGTGGCCAGCCTGTATTCTGCGGTGGTATACATAATGATATATCACTACTATGTGCAACAGGCTACTTGTGTTACAGGGAACTACCAATGTATAAGTTAAGAAGTCAAATAAAAAAAAAATAAAAATAAAAACATACAAAAGATTACTAAATAATTGTAATTACATGAATCGGCGCGAAACACGATCATTTTTCGCGTACCTCGATCTTTTCTAAAGCAAAAACGTCAGATCCGGCATTCAATTTTAAGTCGTGGTCCATAAAAGTATTTCCTCGTCAATAATCGGAAAAGCTATTTCGTATACAATTAACACAAATTCCAAATGTATACTAACTAAAAATAATAAAAACACAAGATGGTTCTCAAGAGAGAAGCAGTTAACCGTTCTAAATGAGGCCAGCAAGCCATGATGATGTTTATATCTAAAATCCTAATCACTGATCAGTATTCTTTATTTAATGCATTCCAAATTGTTTCGAGAGTTCAACGTACCACGTCGGGCATTACAGGTTAGTTTTTCTGAGCATCCTTGCAGTTGTCAGGTTTACCCCTTGTTGAGGCGTTTACTTCATCAGACGTCCTCGATGCTCACCCATTAACATCATTGGTTATATGGTTAAGACGATCTGTCGTCACAGCACCCGAGTTAGCGTATCTAACGACCATTTTTTATTACCCAAATTCAATGTTCGAAATTAGATCTTCCTTCTGCTGAATTGTTTTTTTTAAATTCCAATTCTAAATGGTGTAATTTTAGGTTTGAATTTATTTTCCTGAGTTCCCCGTCTTGATTACTTTTAGAGGTGTGAAAATTAAAAAGATTATTGCGCCCCCGCTGACAGCCGATTAACTTGTTTGTCGTCTGTGTATTGTGAAGGTAACTGGCTATAGACTAACCAGGAAATCGCCTGCTTGCATCAAATCTATGACTTGCAGCAAAGCGTGGGCCGACGAATGGAATATTATCTACCTTTTCGGTTTCCTAAGCTAATTATCTAAAACATATATTCACAGAAATGTCGGCAGGCCATCGTCGTTTATTTCATTTTCGGTCTTACGATATGTACGTTTTGTCCCCACGCTCATGGAGCCTGCTAAGTCTTAGTAGGCTCAATGCTACACCTAATCCAGTTAGCCATACAAAAAAATATATATATACAGTATATTTTACGAGTAATGATTAGAATGAAGTAAAACATATGAGCTGGTCTGTATCCTGGTCTTCCTCGATGGAGCTGTCGTGATTTGGATTTATACATTGTCCGGCTTGCACTTTCAGAAATCGTTTAGCACTTTATTGGACCAGTAAATGAATGAATGAAATGGTTATGACCAAATCTTACTCTCAGGCCGTGTCTGTATCTAACTCCACTACCTCAGAACAGACCCAAGTTATATCATGTAAACAGTCGTCTACCAATAGCAGTAGTCATAAGGTCATCATAGTTGGAAGCTCTGTTACCAAGCACCTCCGGCCGCTACTGATAAGCAACAGTGTGGGGGCACCAACATCAATAGTACGTGCTCCAAAGATTGAGGATATAACTCCGTCCCTAACAAAGGCTGCGTTCACCGATGGAGACACTGCTGTGATCCATACGGGTATTAACGATCTCCGCGACAGTGAGTCTGAAATGGAATATAAAATCATCGGGAGATTCCTTGTTTATTGGTCATGTAATAAGGAGAATAGCTCATTCCATATTGAATATACCAAGGGCATATATAACATATTTTATCAATTGGAAGGAGAGGTAATATTGGAAAGTTGCACTCATTCCATAACATTTAGCAAACACAATTCAATTTCATAGTATAGTTAGGCCATCGTGCATTGGTTTCAGCAAGCCGGTATATGCTGTGTAGTGATGATAATAATAAATTGTTTCTATTCTCGGGATAAAAAATATTGGTTGCAACTGTAAAGAATTATCCTTTTTGCCATTTTCCATGATCACTACTGTCGCTATACTAATTCGTTAGTAAACGACGGAATATTATTGTATGACTGGTGATTTTGGTTTACAAAGACGAAATTTCGAGAAAAAAAATGATTTTTTTTTGTCTACTGCACTGCATGTAGCATAAAAATATTCGCAATATTACGGTTCGTATTTGAGCGTGGGGTATTCGATGATAGGCGTTTACTTTTAGACACATCGTCGAATGTTAATTTGAAGGCAGCAAAGACTTTGTCCAGCATTGTTCCGTTCCTGTTCTACACTGCAATGTATTTCAACAGACAACAGAACACTATAAAACGCAACAATTAACAGAACTAAAATCCGTGTAAATTTGCTTTCTGATTGCGGCTCGACACACAACAATCATACCGTCATACTTCGTTCTTTGAAAAGGCATGCCGTGCCGGCTGATTTAATTGTTTCATTGTCTGGTCAAATCCATGAACAAATACGGTGGAAATGAACATCACTTGAGTGTGACTAAACATTTGACAACAAAAGACAACGGCTTCTGCTCAAAGACCGTGCTCGACTAAGAACCGTAGTACTGGAAAAGTGCAGCATACTGCCAAAAAACTGTCTTCATTGAGATGGAATGAACATTCGAAATCCTTCCTTATTCTAAAAGTAATATGCTAATGTTGAAAGTTCACGCTGTTGTAAAAACCGTAGTAACTGACCCTTAACTGCAATATGGAACAATCTTCTTTTCTTGTAATCAAATTCAGGAATGTGGTTTGATTCCTATATCTTATGCATTTTAATTATGCGCTTAGTCCCTAGACTTACCTACTCAGAATATAAAATCTAGACCTGTCTGAATGTGAATATTTTAATTATTTATCTAAAATTTTAGTCAAATTTGTGTGATAAAAAACTCACTAATGTAATTTTATTATTGTAATCTAATCTGGTAACTGTCCTACGTATCCAGATTTAAATGTATGTAACCCGTAATTGCAATATGGAACAATCTCCTGATCTAATTGATAATATGTAATAATTCATTGATCATACATTTCTTGTCTTGTAATCAAATTCACAAATGTGGTCTTGATTCCTATATCTTATGCATTTTAATTATGCGCTTAGTCGCTAGACTTGCCTAGACAGAATATAAAATCTAGACCTGTCTGAATGTGAATATTTTAATTATTTATTTAAAATTTTAGCCCAATCTGTGTGATAAAAAACTCACTAATGTAATTTTATTATTGTAATCTAATCTGGTAACTGTTCTATGTATCTAGATTTAAATGTATGTAATTTCGCGATTGATGAACAACCAGAGATTTACTCTAACATGTTGAGGAGTTCTAGCTGTGATCTTTGAACTTAATCCTTGTATAATTACTGACACCCTATGTGCCCAAATGATGAATTCATATGTGTATTGTACATGTAATTCAAATTTCAACCCACTCTTAAATCGTGTTATACTTAACAAGTTATTACCTTCTTAAAACCCATTATGTATCTGAAGATATTATTGTATAGTTTACCTCGAACGAAGATCCTCCATCTCTACACTCAGTCCTTCCGAAAGTCTCAGTCGAAAAGTGGTACTCAAAATTTGTACACCCATAATGTATACTACATGTACCAATGCTGTGAGAATCGGAGTCTGAAATATTAACGGCTTGATTCAAAAACAACACGGCATTATAGGCAAAACAAACTCCATTCTCCACTCTTTCATGAAATCTGTGATTCTTTTGGTATAATCGGCTTGACCGAAACCCATGCTTCAATTGAATCGGATATATATATCCCTGATTTCACTCTAAAAAATATAAAGAGACCAGAAACATGCACGTGCCAGAAAAGCCTCTGGTGGTGTAGCCCTTTTTGTAAGGGATGAAATTGTAGATGGAATTTCTCCGATAAAAAACAATCTCTGTGAATCTGCAATATGGGTCAAATTGTGTAAAACAGTAGTTGGTATGAATAACGATTTATATATATGTATCTGCTATATCCCTCCTGACAACTATACGTTTGGTAAAGAGTTCACTAATGAGCTATTTGATAAGCTTGAGGATGATATTACTGTTTATGGTGGAAGGGGAGACATCATGATTTGTGGGGACCTGAATGCACGGACTAGTTCACTTCAGGATTATATATGTAATGATGGGGATACTACCCACGTTCCAGTTCCTGATTGTTATGCAAGTGATCTACCCATGACAAGAAATTCTATGGATCTGGTTGTCAAAAATATGGGTAAAAAGCTCATTGATCTTTGCAAGTTTTATCAGTGCAGAATTCTTAATGGACGTACATGCATCAGGTGATTTATTCGGTGAATTCACTTGCATAACTGAATTGGGAAATAGTGTTGTTGATTACATTATTGTAAATGTCAGTTTAAGACGATCTATACTAGAGTTGAAAATACACCCTTTTACTTGTATGTCAGACCATAAGGCAATATCTGTAAAACTCAAAACTGGACTTAAACTATCATAAAAATGATAACATGTTAGACCCAAACAACTACAGGGGCATTACCCTGAATAGTTGTGTGGGCAAATTATTCTGCTCTGTCCTTAATAATAGATTAGTATCCTATGCAGATAAAATGGCCTAATTTCCGAGTCCCAGTTAGGTTTCAAAAAGGGCAATAGAACAGCTGACCATATTTTTTAAATGAAAACTTTGATAGACAAATACATTCGGAAAAAACAAAAGCTTTATGCCTGCTTTATTTCCTTCAACAAAGCCTTTGATTCGGTGTGGCATGAGGAACTTTTCTTGAACCTCCAAAAGGCTGGTATATCGGGTAATATATATAATACCATTAAAAGTATGTACCTCCACAGTCAGTCTAGAGTTAAAACCAACATCTGTATAAGTGGCACCTTCCCTGTAGCTAGGGGTGTAATACACCAAGGTAATATTTTAAGTCCGATTTTGTTTAATATCTATATGAATGACCTGTTGTTAGAATTTGATAGTCATAATAATAACTCCCCCGTATCTGGAGTGAGTATATGTTCAATGCTTATGCTGATGACATCGTACTGTTATCGCTGGATAGAAATGACCTACAGCGGAAACTTGATAAACTTGGCATATACCTCACAGATTGGGGTCTATCGGTGAATATGAAAAAAAAAAAACAATAGTTGCTTTTGGGAGTAATAGAAGCCTTAATCACAAATTTTGTATCGGTAAAGATCAGATAGAATGTATAAACAAATACACCTATCTTGGAGTTGTGCTACACTCAAATGGTCATTTTAACTCTGCCATAGAGAACCTTGCTAGCAGAGCCAAGAAGGCATTGTTCTGTCTCAGAAACGCCGTCAATCCCACTGAACTAAACATTAACATAGCCTGTAAATTGTTTGACTGTATTATCCAACCCATTTTACTGTATGGTTCTGAGATATGAATTGGCTATTTGAACAAAACTTTAGATGCTAATAATGTGGAAGTTATCCTTAGACAATAAAAATGAGACTGAAATTGTTCAAAATAAATATTGTAAAAAATTGTTAGGAGTCCACTCCAAAACAACTAATTATGCAGTCCTTGGTGAACTTGGAAGAACTCCAGTCAAATTGTTTGCCATCCTAAGAAGTGTAAATTATTATACGCATATTTTATCTGCCGACCCATCCTCGCTATTGAAAAATGCCTACCTCGAACAGGTCGAGAAAAATAGAATGTTCAACTGTAAAAACTAGATTTATTATATGAGAAATATATTGTCTGAAGTTGGCTGCTATCACCTCTGGGAAAACTAATTCTGCAAATCCCGTAAAGCTACTTTGAAATATGTTAAAAAGAAACTCTTTGAAACTTTTTCCAATATGTGGAAAAACAAGATATCAAATTTTTGTAAATTGGAAACATATTGTGTCATAAAAACTAAATTTGAAGCTGAAGACACCATAATGTCGATTCAAAATAGAAAACACGGAACTGCCCTCTTCTAACTGCGAATAAGCACCCATGAACTACAGATAGAAAGAGGGCGCTATCATGGAATTCCCAGAGATGACCGAGAATGTGAACATTGTAAAATTGTTGATAGTGAAACTCACTGCATGTTGGAATGCTCAAGATTCGCTAAAGAGGGACAGTGTCAACATTATATGCCCATTATAAAATTTAATGCTAATAACCTCACGATTCGTGACATACTGTCGTCGACAAGTCAATGAGTGATGGAAGCAGTTGCGAAGTATATATATGATTGTTTCCAATTGTTATAGTATTTTATTGCTTAGAGCGCATCAATCTCCTCATTTTCCATGTATGTCCGATCTCTCCTGCCACCATGCAGTCTTATATCTGACAATTACTCGCCTATGGGAGCTTGGTGTTGGTCGATTGGGTACGACCGTTGGATATGAATGGATGTTCCCCGGATGCAGTATCTAGTGTATCTGGGCAGCATCTGTTCATGCTTGATGGCTCGTATTAGTTGACCAACCCATCGTATTTAGTATAAATCAACAAGCTCAGGGAAACCCAAATTTGTATATTGTTCATTAGTACGCTATGTTTGTTTTTATAATGTGTTGTGCTTTTAGCCCACCTGGGCATATTTATGCAAATAAATCTATTCTATTCTATTCTATTCAAATTGTGAAAAATAATCAATAACTTTATTTTCTTTGAATCATTTCTCTTTTTATATATTTTTCCCTTTTTATTTATTAATTTTCATAATTTGTTGAAAATATAGGTATTCATCTACCATCAAATATCCCACAAGCCAGGCAACTGTGGCGTTTGCACTTATAGATTCCCACTTAGAGAGCCGCACAACAAAACTCCCACCCAGGGAGCTCCGAAAAAGATTAATTCAAACAACCAAACAAACAAGCAAAAAAATAATGACAGCTGTAAACAGTTTTACAAATAGCCCGCGCTATATCTTAACAAAGTGCTTTCGAAGACCCAAAAGCCCCGTATGACAACGTTATATTCAATACAGCGCCATCTATCTACACAAGGAAAATGCTAATCTAGGGACAAAAAACCACCGCGAAAATCTGACGAATCAACTCAAAATTTCACCACGCACAGATCTCAAAACGTTCACGAAAAAAACTACCCAAGAAATCTGGAATAATACCAGCTATAAACCACAGAAATACTCAAAATAATAGACGAAATTGCAAGTGCAAATGATTCAATCTGACCATATCCGGGCTTCGTTCAAAATAAATGTAAATATGAAGTTGTAATTATATGTATCTACACAAAATATCAATTTCTTTCAATATCCTCATCGTATCTATATAAGCGCCAACTGAACAGAAACACGCTTTAGTTTTACACAAGGCAAAGAGGAATGGAAAAAGAAGAAGAAAAAATGATCGAACTTATAGTCTGACTGAAATGTTTATGATATAGAAACCCACACGTGTATGCGGGTCGGTCAGGCTGAACCTGATCGCACTACTTTCGGCTTTAATCCTCAATCGTTTTTTTTTTCAATCGCTAATTTTTCTCGATTAAAAAACCATTGAATCGCGATATCGCTTTTTATTCGAGAAAATTTTCTCGATTGAAAAACGATTGCCAACAGAAAAAAAACCATTCGAAAAACGATCGTGAATAACTCGTTTATTTTGAAGGAAAAAAAACATTCTCTCCCGCCTTGAAAATTCGCGACTTGAGAATTTGACGAAATAAACGACTCATTCGCGAACGATAATTGGAAACGGTTCCTAAGCGGAATTAAATACACTAGCCCGGGAGCTGGGATGGCAGATCAGCTCAAACAACTCATCTGATGTTAATGGATGAGCATCGTGTACGCCTGATTGAGTAAAACGCCGCAACATGGGGTAAAACTGGTAAGTAATCTTATGGCCCAATATGAAATATCAAGTATGATTGTGCTCTAGGGGGTAACGTTTATCTTGGTTCGGGACTGGTTTCATATGTTTACGTAGAGAATCAGTGCAGTTTTCAACACAAAATAGACGGTTTTGCAAAATATACTTCTTGATATTAATAATGAAAACGAATTGAAAAAATTTCTTTCGTACGTACTCCAAACCGCACATCAATGGGGCCAATACCTTACTAAAACAGATTACAATATATTTATTCGCCATTCAAGGACAAATGTCACATCAAAATAGAACATAGCTCGAACCAGAGTACAATTAACACAAACAAAGCTTTAACATATTGAAATGGATTAGGGTTCATGAAGTGCTTTGGGAGAACTGGCCTTTGGAATAACACAAATCAACGTGAAAGATATTGCAGGTTATGTAACACAGGACAACTGGGAGATGAGTTCCATATGCTTTGCTCCTGTCCTGCATTCAATTCTCTAAGAAAACGTTTTCTTTCCAGACATGTTTACACAAGACTTAGTGCAATCAAAGTACGAGAATTATTTCAAACAGTTGATAAAGGCACTTTATCCAGACTTAGCAAATTTGTAAAAGAAGGTCTGCGAATTTGTACTTAATCTTACAAATAAGTATGTGTCAACTCAAGATGTTTTAACATACGTATATCGTTAGGTTTTATATAGTCGTTATGATCGATATTAATTAAGAATGTTCAGGCACTTATTTCATCAAACTGAAAAATAACACTACACGAATGTACATGTATGAATATCACAACTTGTGACAGAATTGTTATATCCATATTTGTTTCATATGACTTACTAATATACATAACAGCAATATAATTGTACATACGTTAACGAATGTGTTGGAATACACATAGCATGATGCATCGCAATATAATCGTACATACGTTAACAAATGTGTAAGAATAAGAATATATACAAAATGAATATCCACAACATAGTAATATAATTGTATATGTATGTTTTACTAATGTAGTGTATAAATACTCTTCCGCACATGTAACGTACCTCTCGTACCACCCTGGTGGTTTAGAGTGAATAAAGAACTTGAACTTGAACTTGAACTTGGAGAATGTTTTGGAAAAGTTTTTAAAATCCATCTTGATTTCTTAGCTCTCAAAACGCACGAGCTCATATAATTGAAGCTCCTCCTTCTCTGTTGTTGGTTCAACAGTGAATGCGGATCCGACGTTTAACTTGGTAGTTTTCCTTCAGGTACTTCATGCAATAATATGTTGTTTACCAAGTAGATTTCCTTTAGTCAACAGTGGCAATATAGGCCGATAACAAAAGCTTGTTTACGGCATCCTGTCGACGTTGCGCAAGCGGTGTTCAATAGCTGTATGGTGTATAGTGTATGAATACCCCGATAATGTTTAGATCCTTATAACTGACTTTACATGTTTGTACGATCGATGAGGACCATGAATACACAAAAATCGATAGGTGCCAATAACATTCATTTTCACTTCAAATAATATTTGTTCTATTTAAACATGGAGGAATAGGGGCGGGTAACTCCCGGACGACAGGCGAATCCGGTTGGATGAGGAGTTTTGCATGTGCAAAGTATATATTATAGTACAAGTTCACACAGACCTGTCAGTTCATACCGCCACATATCGATAATCGATATAATCGTTAGTTTATCTAAGTTTACGATGGCTGAACAAACAAATCCGGGTGAGTATTGACGGTACACAGCAAAAAATTATATTTGCAAGCAAGAAAATGTTCTTTTTACATATTTAATCCAGAAACCGGATTTATATTCTAGAATTTTGATGTGTTTCCAGAAATAAGAAATATTTTCTTGCTCTTTCAGAAGCCATAAGTGGTATAAAGTTTTTCCCCAATCAAAGATTACTCCAAATTTGCTTGTGATGATAGATTACATATTGATATTCCATATTTAATTTAGAATTAATCGTTTTGAATTATACAACATATTTTGTGACTGAAAATGTCTTTTTTTTTATGTTTTAAGAAACATAATCTGTCCATGATGTAAAAAAATTTATCTGATTTTTTTTTAACTCAAACAGAAAATACGTCAAGCGAAAATATCACGAGTTCTTAGCCATCCTTCTGAAAAATTGACTTTATATTCAAATTATATTCTGTAAGGTTTCTCTACGCTATGCTCTGATTTCATTTACACCTGGATACTGGTATTGGGTGCAAAGGCTCGTCTTCCCCGATTGATTGTTATTTGACAACCGTCGAAAGCGAGTTCTCATAAACATCACTTATTTGACGGCAACCGATTTTGAAAGGCATTCTTTAGGGTTTGTAACTTTCAACAATTTCAAAATTCCTCCTATTCATAAATCATTTTATACGTCATTAAAGTAAATTTAATTTGATACCGGTACCGTATCTGTGGCGTTATTGAAAATCGACAATCATTACAGTCTGCTTTTTATTACTCATGGAATCGTTTTAATCGCATTATTTTGAATACAAATGTTTGAAACACAATTCAGATTTTCTTTTCCATTTAAAAAACTTAAGTGCACATTTAGTGGTTGAAGTGTATATGTATGATTGATTTCGAAGCACTTGCTCCAACAACCTATATAAAATTTAATGACGACTGTAAAAAGAAGACCGTATTTTGAAAAGGTTATTCAGATAAATTCTCATAAATTCATTGTTTCGAAACAATCATCAGTATCTTCCAATAAATATAACATGCCTGATTCGAATTTTAGTTAATATTATAGACTTAAACGAGTAAGAATTTTCTGCCAAAATAGGTTAGAACTTACATCCGTACATTACATAATAGTAATCAACCTTACGCACACGTATCTTAAAGATGTATTAAATACCTTTTCATGACCTATCAGTTATTGTTTCAATTAAATTAGTTATATATTTCT
The DNA here is from genome assembly GCA_036873755.1 of Hanleya hanleyi. Classification (NCBI taxonomy): domain Eukaryota; kingdom Metazoa; phylum Mollusca; class Polyplacophora; order Lepidopleurida; family Hanleyidae; genus Hanleya; species Hanleya hanleyi. Next base: position 288,823 of record JAVTVY010055309.1, read on the forward strand.
CTTTTCCTATCATATTTTTGTAGCTTCTATCACGGTTGGATTAATATTTTTTTCCCTATTTTCAAAATATATATTTTACTCTTGTATGCATTTCGCTGTATTTCGTCTTCTCAGTTTATTACGTCATTATATTCCTAATGCTGCAGTTTCGAACATGAGTTCTTGTCAAGGAATAATATTACAATGGCATACATTCAATATTTAAGCATTATTATGTTTGGCGTTGCTCGACATTGGTTATTATTTTACCTCATGTAAATTCGTAATGTTTTCATTGGTTGACAGTCTGTCACGTGTTATTCTACAAATCGTGGTGTTCAGTGATGATGCAATCATATCTTGCCTTACCGTTGAATATTATGTCATGTACCACGGTAGAGCGTTGAACATGACATTTATTCCACGGCGACATCTGTTGGACTAAGAGTTGCCTCCCGTAGTGCGCGCGCGAACACACTCCCCGAAACGAGGATTGATGGGTGTATGTCGGCCTGATGTGTATACGTCGGCCGGTTGGTGATAGAAATTAGTGAATGTGATATGGTAATTGACTGAAATAAATTTGGCATTTTTTGAAAAGATACGTAAGATCACGGAGAACGTTACACTTCCAAATTATGTGATTGAGCCGAGGTCGAACAGTTGATCTTGTCGCGGCTTTTTGAAATCATCAACGGCGCACAGTGTTGAAGAACTTGAACACGATATGCTTATTTCACCGTACCATCCAATGATTCACATAATTATAAAGTTCCATTTTCGGTATAATAAAACAACTATTGCATGTTATAGAGAGGGACATCACGATGTGTCAGCTCTCGATAAGTGATGTACAACGAGCGCACTTGTCTCGAGCTGACAAATCGTGTTGTCCCACTCTATAACACACAATAATTGTATACTGTACACATATATAACAAGTTATAACAAATCATTGCTAGTGTCGAGTATTTAACAAAGCGGTATTAAAACACAATGCAAATGTGATAGATCCTTATACTAGTATGTACATGTTGTGACCAGACATTTGGCAGTTGACCACGGTAATAATATACATATATATACTTGTAATACAGATGTCTTAATTATACAGGAGGTTAAGTACTCAATCAATGATGGTTTATATAATGGTAGTTTTTTCAATAGATAACAACGTGAAGCAGTTATTCTTAAATATACATGAAACAATGTGAAGGATTAAACATAAAATGAAGCACATACGTATACTATGGTTATGGAGCTAATACTAGTATATTAACTCCATTCTTAGGGTCTATGATTCCCGTTTAACGATGGAGATAGCGATTTTATGGATGAAAGGAGTTGTTCGGTTTGACTGTATTTTTTTCCTTATTGTGTTGCGTTTATAAACCGAAAATATAATTTCCTCTCGTTTACTTTAAAAGTTATTAGCTTGAGAGAGAAAATACTGAATTTTCATATTCTCAATTTTCACCGAGAAGAGACTTGTCAAAAAAATATTACGAGTGATAGAAAATAAGCATTTGTTTGTTTTTGCAATTTTTAGCGATATTCTTGAAGGAAATTCCCTTCATATATAAAATATGACACCTTTAACCAAAACGAGTCTTCCTTATCAAAATGCGGTAGGTTTGATCCAAAATGATACTGAATAATCGTTTTGGTTAAAGGTGTCATATTTTTATAATATTGGAATATGCCAAAACGCTTGTAATGCTCTGAAAGAGTGTAGTTCACCGCCATTCGGCACCTGATTCCTCAGGTTGATACTTGTAACAGCTGCTTGGCCGAATGGTTAGAGTGTCGGACTACAGATTAAAAGAAAAGCAATAGTTTGGTTCGAATCCCCGAGAATTTTGTTTTTATTTTTTCCTTTTTTCTCTCATCTTCTTTTTGGACTTTAAAGTGCAATAGTGACGTGAAATAAAGACAGCGAACCCCTAACGCACATAGTCCCTTATTTTATTATAATTCGTGAATAGAATTGCACACAAACAACTCACGTTACTCCACACACACAGCCAGACCAGGCCACTTGTCCAGTATTCGAATATTCTGACGATCCAGCAGATCAAAAAATTAATTGTTACACATACATAATTTCGTCTTAGGGCAGCGGAAAGTGGTAACTATGAATTGAAAAGTTATAACGTTAAACTTGTCTTATATCAAGGCCTTTATTAAGGAAATGACCCTCAACAAGTGGTGACGCTTGCTTTCCCTGCAGGTGATTATGCATGTGCCAATATGTTTGTTTTTTGTTTTTGTTTTTTTTTGCAGTTACTTCCTTAATTATTGTTCGCCAAACTTTTGGCAGTGATTTTTCAGTTTTTGAGTCGGTTTATATATTAATATTAATATATATGTAGTCTGCCCTATGTATTGCTTACCACAATTTTGGCAGACCAGAGCATAAATGACAAATTTTGATTCACATGACATTTTGAATTTACCCTGGAAGTTGGTTCGCCGATTTTCAAATTTGAAACTGGGCCCTTCAATTATATGGACACAAGATCTACATCGTGATTTTTTACAGTTTGATACAGCAGCATCACAACACGCATCTGAAAAGCGAGCCCTGTTTTAAATTTTCTTCAAGTTGGGTGCCTGCCTTTTACTGTTAATGATCCGTGTGTTGGATATGATAGCCTTCATTCGGGGGCTTTGATCTAATATACTCAAAGTGTTCATTATAACGGGGAAAATATTTATGTTGTTTGGATTGTAGGTTGTAACAAACGAAATTACATTTGAGGTATATATATATTTATGTGCATATCTGTGTTTACTCACAATTGGTTACGGTGATCTTGGTGACCAATAATATACATATGCAAAACAATACAAAACAAAACGGAATAAATGTTATTTTCCGTTACATAATTTCCGTTTACGCAATTTCCTGGTACTCCAAACAAACTCAGTAAAGACATCAGCTCACCTACAAATCTCAGCAGTGATCATACTAAGATAATCTTTACAAACTTTAAATCATAAAGAGATAACCAAATGTCCATCCGACATCCGACATCCGACAACCATCTCTGCCAGCACGATAAAGGCAAGGTATGTCTTGATTATTGAAGAATGACTTTACAATAAGCTATTCAAAACTCGCACACCCTTTCTCGCACACATAAACACGCGAGTAGTAGTATAAGCGTATTACAGAGCCTATTGACCTACTTTTTTGTTCCCCCCGGGCCGTATTTAGGGCGTAACTTGATCACGTGACGATCATGTGATCGTTGGGGAAAACTACCTCCAGCACAAGAGAGTTCCAATCTAGGGGGAGGTAACTCTGGGTGACTATAGTTCCGGCAACCTGTAACCTTTGTATTCCTCCGCGGTGATGCGGTCTGGCCGCGGTTTTGGCGGTGATTCGGTCTCGGGAAAAAGCTTCCGCGGAGAAAAAGTAGTCCCTAGATAAAATGGTCCGATTGGGTCGAGTGAGGTATCAAAGTGAAGCTTAGGTGAAGGGGCATCTAATGGGCTGGGTGTGGGCTTGAACTATCGGCATTCTGCGCATGCGCGGTGGCCCAAGGGTATGGAAATAGACGTTTTGGGATGTAGGGGAGCCCCTAATGGTCCAATGGGATCGAGTGAGGTATCAAAGTGAAGCATTCGTGAAGGGGCATCTGATGGGCTGGGTGTGGGGTTGAAGTATCGGCATTCTGCGCATGCGCGGTGGCCGAAGGGTATGGAAATAGACGTTTTGGAGCTAGGGGAGCCACTAATGGTCCAATGGGGTCATATGAGGTATCCAATGTGAAGCATTCATGAAGGGGCATCTAATGGGCTGGGTGTGGGGTTGAAATATCGGCATTCTGCGCATGCGCGGTGGCCCAAGGGTATGAAAATAGCCGTTTTGGAGCTAGGGGAGCCCCTAATGGGCCGATGGAGTTGAGTGAGGTATCAAAGTGAAGCATTCGCGAAGGGGCATCTGATGGGTTGGGTGTACAGTAGGAATATCATTCTGCGCATGCGCAGACGCAATGCGGAGCTCTCGTCCAATCAGAAGCGAGTATTTCAAATCCGTCACAGAGCTCTCAGCCAATCAGAAGCGAGTATTTTGACCCGGTGCATTATGGGCCATATCCAAGATGGCGGCACGTATGTTCAAGATGGCGGCACATCCGGTGTCGAAAACTGGCCATTTCATCGGGATGTGGTCACCTAGTGTCGAAAACTGGACCTTGTATGGGTCCTGCTAGACGTTTTGGAGCTAGGGGAGCCCCTAATGGGCCGATGGAGTTGTATGAGGTATCAAAGTGAAGTATATTTCAAGCATGGGTGGGTGCATGTAAAATTTTTCCTGAAAAAATACGGAACGCGGACTTTATCCTAAATTACGTGAAAATGCCTATATGGGGTATGGGGGGTATAGGACCATCCTGGGAAACCTACTTCTCGACATTTGCGGTATAGGTTGTGGGGTCTCGTTTTCTTAGTCTCGTCAAGACAAACATGATAGGAAGTGTCCCGCAGCGAATCGGTGAAATTTTTGAAAAAGTACGATATAGCCCCATATAGTCCCATACTGGGGGTATAGGATCAATGTTTGTCCCCCTGGGAAACGTACTTCTATACATTTGCGGTAGGGTTGTTTGGATTTGTTTTTCACGTCTCGTCATTTAGAACATGATAGGAAGTGTCCCGGCACGAATCGGTGAAATTTTTGAAAAAGTACGATATAGCCCCATATAGTCCCATACTGAGGGTATAGAATCAATGTTTGTCCCCCTGGGAAATCTACTTCTATACATTTGCGGTAGGGTTGTTTGGATTTGTTTTTCACGTCTCGTCATTTAGAACACGATAGGAAGTGTCCCGGAGCGAATCGGTGAAATTTTTGGAAAAAGTCACCGAGGCCTGTGTAAGCCCATAGGCCTATACTGCATGGCTATGGGTGTATAGGGCCATACGGGGTGGACATGTTGGAGTCTAGGTGAGTCCCTAATGGTCCAATGGGGTCGAGTGAGGTGTTATTTTGAAGCTCTCGTGGAGGAGCACTTGACTACACTAATGGTTCGTCCGTGTTCAATAGTCTGCGCATGCGCAGCCTGGCCCGTATTATAGTAAGTAGGCATTTTGGGGGGTATGTGGGTGTGTGTTTGGGTTAGAGATGGGTTATTCACGGTTCGAATGGGTCGTGTGAGGTATCAATGTGAAGCTTGTGTGGGGTAGAGTCAGAATGGCGTGTTTTTAAATGCATGTCGCGTCAATATACGCATGCGCAGTCTGGCCGTAGTAGAGAAATCAGGCATTTTGGGGGGTATGTGGGTGTGTGTTTGGGGTAGATATGGACCCCTATGGGTCCGAATGGGTCGTGGAAGGTGTCAAAGTGAAGCTTGTGTGGGTTAGTCAGAATGGTGTATTTTTAAGTGCAAGTCGCGTTAATCTGCGCATGCGCAGTTGATTGTAGTAAGTAAAGTGGCCATTTTGGGGCAGTACATGAAGGTATTTGGGGTCGAGATGGGCTATTCACGGTTCGAATGCGTCCTGGAAGGTGTCATCTTGTAGCTCTCGGGGTGTAGACCCTGATTTGAGAGCTGTTCACGTCACCTGTGACGTCATCGGTGACGTCATCAGTACGAGTAGTAAGTAAAGTGGGTATTTTGGGGCAGTGAAAGGAAGGTATTTGGTGTAGAGATGGACCATCCTTGGTCCGAATGCGTCCTGGGAGGTGTCATTTTGTAGCTCTCGGGGTGTAGACCCCGATTTGGGGGCTGTTCACAGCATCTGTGACGTCATTGGTGACGTCATCAGTACGAGTAGTAGCGAAAGTGTGCATTTTGGGGCAGTGAAGGAAGGTATTTGGGGTAGAGATGCTTCATCCTCAGTCCGAATGCGTCGTGTGGGGTGTCATCTTGTAGTTCTCGGCGTGCAGATGTCGATTTGAGGGCTGTCCACAGCATATGTGACGTCATTGGTGACGTCATCAGTAGGAGTAGTAGCGAAAGTGGGCATTTTGGGGCAGTGAAGGATGGTATTTGGTGTAGAGATGGACCATCCTTGGTCCGAATGCGTCGTGTGAGGTGTCATCTTGTAGCAACGCTCACCAACGCCATTCTTAATGCTTCAACGCCCAGGTGAAATAGCTCAGAAGCTCTGATATTCCGTGGAATTGTCACTAATTCTTCGAAATGCAGTGACGCCCGTCGACGCCCGTCGTTACATCTTAACACTCTAACATAACACCATGATATAGACCGGACAGAGAACAACAACAGCAACAACAACAAGGATCACACATGAGAGAACAACAACAACAAGAAGTTTTTTTTTCATATAGTTTATTCTCCCCAATGTTGCATCATACCCACGTTGGGGGAGCCGCGTTGGGTATATTTACAATTCAAGAATATTCTTGTCCAATCAGAGGCCACCATTTGCATCTGTCATATTCGTTCCTGTCCGTTAGATGTATTCTCGGCTACTCTTGTCCAATCAGAAGTCGCCATTTCAGAAAGTTCCATCTTCGGCCATGTTCGCTCTGAACCGTTTGTTCTAATCGTCATCGGACAGGCCAGGATACCGTTGAGGAAACATATCCTCAGATAGTTGTTTGCGCATTCTGAGTATCTATCAGTGCATGGGTGAATACTTTCATCCGATGGGGGTGGTGGGTCAGTTTAACCACAAAGAACGTAACATTGGTGACCCTCTCCACTATCCACTTGGTGTTGGGATGCTGTTCATAGGCCCATTCTAAGGGATCTACAGTGTCCAGTTGGGCCAGCATCGTCTCTAGCGACGCCCGATTGGTGATTGTGAAAGGATGGTCGTACACTGGGTTGATGGCACTGGAATAGAAATAGCACAATTCACGCGTCATTTAATGCTACATTTAATGTGAAGGACGTAGGTTGGTCATTGAAGATGGCTTCCACGTAGCTGCGTAGACGGGCGAGGTCGGTCAGTCGGAAATTGTACAAGTCCAATATAGGGCGATGACGGTGGAAGCAGTGTCGGATCATGGACCAATGGCGTCGATACATCTCACTCACTGGATGATCTTCGGGTAAGAGATCGCTGGGAACATCCACCGCATCTTCCAGAAAATGTTCGTTGTTGTCAGGCGTATGACTGGAAACAGTGATGCTAGGGACCGGCTGGATATCTAGGCTCTTCTGAGCTGTGGGTATAGGCGGGCTCTCCGTGATCGCATCACCAGTGGCATTCTCCTCCCCGGGTTCATCTTCAGTGGATCTGTCCCTCCTGGGTGCCTCTTTAGTGGAAAGTTGTCCCTCATGCCGTGGTGACGGACCATGAATCAAACGCTCATGCCGTTTTAACTGACTGGGTCGTTTGAAGAGTTGACCACATTCTTCGCATGGACGCTTGGATGGCCCATGAATTGAACGTTCATGGCGCTGTAAATGATCTGGGCGCTGAAACGACAGTGTAGGCCTACATATCGTACAGCTATACCGGGCGGTTCCATCGTGCTTGGTAGCCTCATGGCGGCGCAAGTCGTGCCGGCGAGTGAATGATTTCGAGCACGTAGTACAAGTGAACATCTTGGTGGTTGACAGAGTGTCTGATGAAACGGCCAGGCCGTTTCCTTTTTATAGCAAGCTAGCTGTTGATCTATTTTTAGCACAATCAGTTCTAAACTAGGGGAAAACCCCTATCACCTCTAGCCAAAAGGGCTAATATCGGTCCCCGGGCTTACTGGGATCTGCCTATCAAGTCAATGGGGTGATGTGAATAACAACAAGTTCAGCAATGTTCATACAGTTTATTATCCCCAATGTTACATCATACCCAGACTGGGGGAGCCGCCCTGGGTGTGTTTAGTATGTTCACAGCAAAACAAATTGAAATATCAAACACCATGTTTTATTATTTAACGCTAGATTACTATTTTAACTGTGGAGACCAAAGCTCTTTTGACAGCATTGGAAGACATTGGGCCCAGCAAAATAATAATAAAAAGTATGTTATATTCTCAGACTCGCTGTCATGCCTAATTCGGGCGATCAAGACTAGATCCACAACCCATCCCTCCATCCTGAACAATCTAAAGTTATTCGATCGTAGATTTGAGGATCAGTTTAATATTGTGATGTCCAATCAGAAGTCTTCATTTCAGAAAGTTCCATCTTCGGCCATGTTCGCTCTGAACCGTTTATTCTAATCATCGGCGGGCAGGCCAGGATACCGTTGAGGCAACATATCCTCAGATAGTTGTTTGCGCATTCTGAGTATTCATCAGTGCACGAGTGACGCATTCAACCGATGGCAGTGGTGGATCAGCTTGGTAAGGAAAAACGTAACATTGGTCACCCTCTTCACTGTCCACTTGGTGTTGGGTCGTTGTTGTTGGGCCCATCCCAAGACATTCAATTGTTCCACTTGGTCCAGCATCATATCTAGTGACCTCCGGTCATTGATGGTAAACGGTTGGTCGTACACTGGGTGGATGGCACTGGAATAGAAATAGCGCAATTCACCCGTCACCTTATGGCATAAGATGTACCCAAAATGCTACATTTAATGTGAAGGCCGTAGGTTGGTCATTGAAGATGGTTTCCACGTAGCTGCGTAGACGGGTGAGCTTGGTCAGTGGGAAATTGTAGATATCTTGAATAGGGTGATGACGGTGGAAACAGTGCCGTGTCATGGTCCAGTGGGGCCGAGAGATGTCACTCTCTGGATGATATTCGGGTAAGAGATCGCTAGGAACATTTATGGGCTCGTCCAGAAAATGTTCGATGTATGACGTATGACTCGAAACCGTAACGGTGGGGTCCGGCTGGAAATCCAGGCTCTTCCCAACTGTGGGTATAGGCGGGCTCTCCGTCATCGCATCACCAGTGGCGTTCGTCTCCCCGGGCTTATCTTCACTGGATCTGACCTTCCGCGGCTCCTCTTCAGTAGGAAGTTGTCGCCAAAACCGTGGAGACGGACCATGAATCAAACGCTGATGCCGTTTTAACTGACTGGGTCGTCTGAAGAGTTCACCACAATCCTTACATTGTTCCGTCGCGCCCTCGTGGACTGAGCGTTCATGGCGCTGTAAATGATCTGGGCGCTGAAACGACAGTGTAGGCCTGCATATCGTACAGCTATACCGGGCAGTTCCATCGTGCTTGGTAGCCTCATGGCGGCGCAAGTCGTGCCGGCGAGTGAATGATTTCGAGCACGCAGTACAAGTGAACATCTTGGTGGTTGAGAGAGTGTCTGATGAAACGGCCAGGCCGTTTCCTTTTTACCCCTCGGCCAAAATTTGGCCGAAGGGTATTGTCGTCGTCATGTACGTCTGTCCGTCCGTCCGTCACACTTTTCTCGTTACCAAGAAATCTTCAGAACGACTTACCCTAGGCACATCAAACTTGCAGTATACATCCGTGTGCGCATGACGCAGAACCCTATTGAATCTGGACCTGATTGGTTGGAAACTTTGGCGGCCATCTTTAATTTATGCGAAACCATCACAGCTTTCTCGTTACCAATATATCTTTAGAACGACTTACCCTAAGCACACCAATCTTGCACTGCACATCCATATGCTCATGACCCAGAATCCTATTGAATCTGGACTTGATTGGTTGGAAACTTTGGCGGCCATATTTAATTTATGCGAAATCATTAATCTTGTGTATCTTAGGTACCATTTCACTGTTCCGTGTGTGAACTTGGTATAGATCATCGATGCATCAAGAAACTTCAAAGGAATGACCAAACCAGTTTCCCTGATTCGGTGGAAACCTTGGCGGCCATCTTTAATTTATACAAAATCTTTAATGATATATATCTTTGATACCATTCAAGTGTTCTATACGAAACTTGGTATACAGCATCGATGTATCAAGAGACCTGCAATGTATAACCACATCAGTTCCTCTGAGTGGCAGGAAGGATGGGCGGCCATCTTTAATTTATGCGAAATCATTAATGATCTCTATCTCTGATACCGTTCGAGCGCTCGATGTAAAATTTGGCATATATCATCGATGCATCAATAGACTTACGATAAATGGCAGTTCTGATTGGGCAGAAACCTTGGTGGCCATCTTTAATTTATGCAAAATCTTTGATGATATATATCTTTGATACCATTTCAGTGTTCTATATGAGCTTGGTATACAGCATCGATGTATCAAGAGACCTGCAATGTATAACCACATCAGTTCCTCTGAGTGGCAGGAAGGATGGGCGGCCATCTTTAATTTATGCGAAATGATCTCTATCTCTGATACCGTTCGAGTGCTCGATGTAAAATTTGGCATATATCATCGATGCATCAATAGACTTACGATAAATGGCAGTTCTGGTGTTTCTGATTGGGCGGAACCCTTGGTAGCCATCTTTAATTTATGCAAAATCTTTGATGATGTATATCTTTGATACCATTTCAGTGTTCTATATGAAACTTGGTATACAGCATCCATGTATCAAGACACTTGCAATGAATAACCACATCAGTTTCTCTGAGTGGTGGGAAGGATGGGCGGCCATCTTTAATTTATGCGAGATCATTAATGATCTCTATCTCTGATAATTTTCAAATGCTCTATGACAAAATTTGGTATACATCATCGATGCATCAACAGACTTAAGTAATGAATACCGACTTCTCTGATTGGACATAAACCTTAGAGGCCATTTCTAATGGCAAATTTGTTCATAATCTGTATATTTGTCACTTGACTGCTTGGTGTTCCTGAAGTCTTGCTTCAAATTGAATACATTATGAATGGCTGGCGCCCAGAGCCGAGGGGTTTTCAGATGCGCAGCTTCGTATTATAGCAAGCTAGCTGTTGATCTATTTTTAGAACAATCAGTTCAACTTGGACGTCAGCGACCGGGGTGTAGATCCCGATTTAAGGGATGTTCGCGTCAACATATGGACTGATGATGGACACATGTTTATTCCTATATTTAAAGACTCTACCACCACCACACACACCACCACCGACTCCACCAACACCACCACCGCACACCACCAACACCACCACCAACGCCACCAACGCCACCACCGGGCGTCAACGCCACCAACGCCACCACCGGGCGTCAACGCCACCAACGCCACCAACGCCACCACCGGGCGTCAACGCCCGGTGGTGGTGGCCGGAACTGACCTTTGACCCCGGCGCGCGCGGTGTAAAGGTTTCCACCGTGCGGTGGAAATCTTTGCGCGCCGGGGTCAAAGGTCAGTTCCGGCCACCACCACCACCACCACCACCACCACCACCACCGGGCGTTGACGCCCGGTGGTGGCGTTGGTGGTGGCGTTGGTGGCGTTGACGCCCGGTGGTGGCGTTGGTGGCGTTGGTGATGGGGTTGGTGGTGTGCGGTGGTGGTGTTGGAGTCGATGGACCAATGGCTCTTTGACAGTGGCAGAAATGCAGGCTCTGTATCGGCATCGGTCCGGCGCGAGGCATCGGATCTCGCGGCGTCGGCTGACGCAGCTGCTAACTGAAACGGCTTACGGCCGTTTCATCAGACACTCTGTCAACCACCAAGATGTTCACTTGTACTGCGTGCTTGAAATCATTCACTCGCCGGCACGACTTGCGCCGCCATGAGGCTACCAAGCACGATGGAACCGCCCGGTATAGCTGTACGATATGTAGGCCTACACTGTCGTTTCAGCGCCCCGATCATTTACAGCGCCATGAACGCTCAGTCCACGAGGGCGCGACGGAACAATATAAGGATTGTGGTGAACTCTTCAGGCGACCCAGTCAGTTAAAACGGCATCAGCGTTTGATTCATGGTCCGTCTCCACGGTTTTGGCGACAACTTCCTACTGAAGAGGAGCCGCGGAAGGTCAGACCCAGTGAAGATAAGCCCGGGAAGACGAACGCCACTGGTGATGCGATGACGGAGAGCCCGCCTATACCCACAGTTGGGAAGAGCCTGGATTTCCAGCCGGACCCCACCGTTACGGTTTCGAGTCATACGTCATACATCGAACATTTTCTGGACGAGCCCATAAATGTTTCTAGCGATCTCTTACCCGAATATCATCCAGAGAGTGACATCTCTCGGCGACACTGGACCATGACACGGCACCGTTTCCACCGTCATCACCCTATTCAAGATATCTACAATTTCCCACTGACCAAGCTCACCCGTCTACGCAGCTACGTGGAAACCATCTTCAATGACCAACCTACGGCCTTCACATTAAATGTAGCATTTGGGTACATCTTATGCCATAAGGTGACGGGTGAATTGCGCTATTTCTATTCCAGTGCCATCCGCCCAGTGTACGACCAACCGTTTACCATCAATGACCGGAGGTTACTAGAGATGATGCTGGACCAAGTGGAACAATTGAATGTCTTGGGATGGGCCCAACAACAACGACCCAATACCAAGTGGATAGTGAAGAGGGTGACCAATGTTACGTTTTTCCTTACCAAGCTGATCCACCACTGCCATCGGTTGAATGCGTCACTCGTGCACTGATGAATACTCAGAATGCGCAAACAACTATCTGAGGATATGTTGCCTCAACGGTATCCTGGCCTGCCCGCCGATGATTAGAATAAACGGTTCAGAGCGAACATGGCCGAAGATGAAACTTTCTGAAATGAAGACTTCTGATTGGACATCACAATATTAAACTGATCCTCAAATCTACGATCGAATAACTTTAGATTGTTCAGGATGGAGGGATGGGTTGTGGATCTAGTCTTGATCGCCCGAATTAGGCATGACAGCGAGTCTGAGAATATAACATACTTTTTATTATTATTTTGCTGGGCCCAATGTCTTCCAATGCTGTCAAAAGAGCTTTGGTCTCCACAGTTAAAATAGTAATCTAGCGTTAAATAATAAAACATGGTGTTTGATATTTCAATTTGTTTTGCTGTGAACATACTAATCGCACACAGGGCGGCTCCCCCAGCCTGGGTATGATGTAACATTGGGGATAATAAACTGTATGAACATTGCTGAACTTGTTGTTATTCACATCACCCCATTGACTTGATAGGCAGATCCCAGTAAGCCCGGGGACCGATATTAGCCCTTTTGGCTAGAGGTGATAGGGGTTTTCCCCTAGTTTAGAACTGATTGTGCTAAAAATAGATCAACAGCTAGCTTGCTATAAAAGGAAACGGCCTGGCCGTTTCATCAGACACTCTGTCAACCACCAATATGTTCACTTGTACTACGTGCTCGAAATCATTCACTCGCCGGCACGACTTGCGCCGCCATGAGGCTACCAAGCACGATGGAACCGCCCGGTATAGCTGTCCGAGATGTAGGCCTACACTGTCGTTTCAGCGCCCAGATCATTTACAGCGCCATGAACGTTCAATTCATGGGCCATCCAAGCGTCCATGCGAAGAATGTGGTCAACTCTTCAAACGACCCAGTCAGTTAAAACAGCATGAGCGTTTGATTCATGGTCCGTCACCACGGCATGAGGGACAACTTTCCACTAAAGGGGCACCCAGGAGGGACAGATCCACTGAAGATGAACCCGGGGAGGAGAATGCCACTGGTGATGCGATCACGGAGAGCCCGCCTATACCCACAGCTCAGAAGAGCCTAGATATCCAGCCGGTCCCTAGCATCACTGTTTCCAGTCATTCGCCTGACAACAACGAACATTTTCTGGCAGATGCGGTGGATGTTCCCAGCGATCTCTTACCCGAAGATCATCCAGTGAGTGAGATGTATCGACGCCATTGGTCCATGATCCGACACTGCTTCCACCGTCATCGCCCTATATTGGACATGTACAATTTCCGACTGACCGACCTCGCCCGTCTGCGCAGCTACGTGGAAGCCATCTTCAATGACCAACCTACGTCCTTCACATTAAACGTAGCATTTGGGTACATCTTATGCCATAAGATGACGCGTGAATTGTGCTATTTCTATTCCAGTGCCATCAACCCAGTGTACGACCATCCTTTCACAATCACCAATCGGGCGTCGCTAGAGACGATGCTGGCCCAACTGGACACTGTAGATCCCTTAGAATGGGCCTATGAACAGCGTCCCAACACCAAGTGGATAGTGGAGAGGGTCACCAATGTTACGTTCTTTGTGGTTAAACTGACCCACCACCCCCATCGGATGAAAGTATTCACCCATGCACTGATAGATACTCAGAATGCGCAAACAACTATCTGAGGATATGTTTCCTCAACGGTATCCTGGCCTGTCCGATGACGATTAGAACAAACAGTTCAGAGCGAACATGGCCGAAGATGGAACTTTCTGAAATGGCGACTTCTGATTGGACAAGAGTAGCCGAGAATACATCTAACGGACAGGAACGAATATGACAGATGGAAATGGTGGCCTCTGATTGGACAAGAATATTCTTGAATTGTAAATATACCCAACGCGGCTCCCCCAACGTGGGTATGATGTAACATTGGGGAGAATAAACTATATGAAAAAAAACTTCTTGTTGTTGTTGTTCTCTTATGTGTGATCATTGTTGTTGTTGCTGTTGTTGTTCTCTGTCCGGTCTATATCATGGTGCTATGTTAGAGTGTTAAGGTGTAACGACGGGCGTCGACTGGCGTCACTGCATTTCGAAGAATTAGTGACAATTCCATGGAATATCAGAGCTTC